>NW_019091361.1:2150982-2206839 GCF_001949145.1 Acanthaster planci
CACGTCGTCATGAAGTGGCTGCGGCTACACAAGTTATGGTATTGTGTACACAGTCTCTAAAGCTTTTTTGCCTCACATTCTGACGAAGCTGCTGTGGCTACAAAAGAAGCACCATGCACAACCTCTAAAGCTTTTACGTCATATTGCCATGAAGTAGCTGTTCACAATGCCATAACTTATGTAGCCGCAGTCACTGCATGACGACGTGAGGCAAAAGCTTCAGAGACTGTGTGCACAATGCCATAGCTTTTGCAGCCACAGCCACTTCATGACGAGTGGCTGAGGCTACAAAAGCAGCACCATGCACAACCTCTAAAGCTTTTACGTCACATTGCCTGAAGTGGCTGTGACTACAAGTTATGCTAATTTGCTCACAGGTAGTCTTTAGAATACTCTTCAGATTTTGATCAGATATGAAAGATCCCAAAACTTTCGCTGAATGCTATAATGGGATATCCCAACAGGGTTTTGCTTCTACACCAACTTGACTATAACCGGTACCATTTACATCTTTTTGAAGCCAAATTCAGTTTACACAGAGCTGCTTAAGCACAGAATTTGCTTAAGCACAAAATAAACATGCTTAATAAACAAAGGTTACCAGCTCAAACTCTATGTGATTGTCATGCTAACCAAAAGACAGGTGAATACCACTCCAAAACAATATACATTGTTTCTCGTGTTTGAATTAATTGTTATTAATCTTTGGTTTCCTTTTAACTACATGTGTTACCATTTTTGATGGGGGGAGGTTCGTTTCTGTTCTGTGAGGCATATCAGTAGTTTTTTGGGTTGCTCTTTTTAATGCACTTTTTGTAGTTAATTTTTTTCAAGTCTTGCTCATGTGATTTTTATCGTTGAGGTTTTCACATTTTTTTGCTGTTCTGTGATGCATGCCCACAGTTTATATTTGACATTTTCACGTTCTTAGAGGTTTTTTGTAATTTCAACGCTGGTTGATTGTAAAGCGCCTGGGAGCATTGATTTTAAATGGATTAGGTGCTGTATAAATCGACATTATTATTATTATTACATCACAAGAAGTTTTGGTTGGTAACCTGATTTGTCAAGCAAGGTTTTTTTATGCTTAAATAAATTTTTCACTTAAGCAGTGCTATGAAATTGGCCCCGGGCTTTGAATGTTGCCAAACACGGTTTAAAAACAATGCTATAAAAATTTGGGAGAACTTTGGAAAAGAAACAATAGGTGTGTTTAGAACTAAATCTATTTATCACACGATTTATATCACGATTTCCCTCACAAACGTGTACAAATTTCTGTTCACAAGACATTGCCATTTGCTTGCAATTAAGAAGTCTACCTAAGCATGTGGGTAATTCCAGAAATCAGGGATCCATTTTTTTCAATGTACCTGTCACATCTGACATATGATTTCAGAAGTTCAGAAGACATTTTCTAATTTCCATGAGTGATGAATTAATGCAAATTACCTGCCAAACAAATAGCAACAGGTCGAAATCAATGCCGGTGAAATTTGCATGTCAAATAACAAAGGCCAGATGTAAAACGGACACACAAATGTCACACTTTTGGACCCCTAATTTCTGAAATTACCCATGTACGTTGCACACCTTGTTTACAGGGGTTTGGGTTTTCAAAATCTTGGCTTTGTTCCTGTCCTTGGTTTTGAGATTTAGTTCAATAAATCCATTTCCTGCTCCAGGAGTATCGCATCATCTGTTCATGAGGTCAACGTCTGGAGTACATGTACTTTCGGTTGTTTCAAACAGCAATATGTGAAACCAATAATGGAATGGAGGTACAGCTGAGTGTGAAGCCAAGATTTATGGGGCCTGTTTGTTTCACATGGATCCGAATCTGGATCAATGATTCCTTGTTGGTTCACTGACACCAGGACCAGCCCAACGGGATGGAGCAAAGTAGCATTGGGATCACTGATCATGATCCAGGTCTGTGAGAAACAAACAGGCCCATGAACTGGATAGTTACTGTACCATGCACCCTGGACTTACTGGTTTGCTCCTGCATGGCGGGGGGATCCCCTCCCCCTCGGCGCCTGCCTGTAGACGACCGAGTCACGACTCTGGGCATTGTTCTCACAGCAGCGCATGATGGTGACAATTTTGATGACGTACAGGATGCCACAGAGCCAGCTGGAGCCCAGCTTGACCCAGAATGGAGGCCAGGTACGGTGAAGGGACTCCAGGGAGGCCTCCTCGGGTCTTTAAGAGGGGGTGAAGGGCAGAAAAGTACTTTGAGCTTCTGAGGCATCTTCCAGAATGTTCAATTGTGACCTTTGGTGCAATTTTGAAATCTACCCGAAATCGTGGGGAGAATTTGTTACACATAAAAATGCAACACTGACTTTATGGGCGACTTCAAATTTCCCAGAGTAAATTGATATCGATGCAAATCATTAAAACTGGCCACAGCATAATGCAGATCTTCCAATGGGAAACTTTGAATGCCTTCTCCACTACACCGTGTGTATGAACATACTTCTGCGGTGTACATGTACCAACCAAAGATGGCCGTCTTACCTGTACCAGTTGGTGAGGGTCATCATGACATACAGAGATGCTAGTGCCAAGGTCAGGTGGAAGAAAGAGTAGCTGTAGATGACGCCATCTCTCTCGTTGTGGATCAGACCCCAACTCTTATTCTGTGGGTGGGATGATCCTTCTGCAGACCAATCAGGAAGAGGCGAAGACTGATTTGTGTTTCCGTGCAAAAATGCAATGCCAATTGGTTACATAACCACAACCAGTGTTAACATTGACACAGTGAAACCTGGAAGACCAAGTTTTTTTTTCAGACCATATCTCGATTGTTCCATGTCTGATCTTTTTGAAGCTCGGCGTACATGAAAACACATTCACTGATCTGAAATTTACAACCCAAGGATGATGTTGGGGACAAAAGGTGTTTTTTTCAGGTGGACAGGAAGATAGCATTAATGCCAATTAGCAACAGTGTGGAAATGCAACAGAATACACGTATCCAAATCACTGTGCACAGTTAAGATTAAGAAGATGACTTACCCTCTTTGTGGCTTGTGGATGAAGAGCAACACCAGCACATGCTAGAACTAGCTTTTGGTCGTGGTGCGGCAGCCTGAAAAGATCGTTGGAAAAAGTTGTTTCACTAGTGTCGGAGAATTCAATCCTCCAAAAGGTTTTCTTTGGCTGCATATCAAGCAGTAACTTTTATCTGCTAAAGAATCTGCTTTATGTTATAATATATGTAGTCAACATATGGGGAAAAAAGGCTTTTTCTAATTAATGTTCTCTTCATTTTCTCTTAAAACTATTATCTTGCCATTCCCAGGTTTCATAGACAATCTGAAATGATGCGTACCACGGTAAATTTACACCAAACATCAACTTTCACCTCTTTGAGATCTGCTAAACTTCAGTACCCATAAACATCAGGAAACACGGAACAGAGCTGATGCAATTATTGATTCTAAGATGAATTGTCTCAAAACTTGCCTCACAGTTTCAAGGCAAATGAAAATGGATGAGAAAATGCAACTGGACCAACCTTTCTAACACAGGTTTTGTTCTGTCAAATGAGTCGATTGCAGCAAAGTCATTCAAATAAATCCGCATGTCAAATAGTTAGTTCTCAGGCAATTCCATGCAAAGTGGAAAGCTACCATTCATTTATCAAACTCATTATTATTTGTACAGTGTAACTAATCATAAAGAAAAGAATTGCTAGTGGACATAATAGCGCCATTACTTTACTTCCAATTTTATTATATTTATTTCCACTTTTCTCTTATTTTCTTCTTTTTTTTTCTGAGGTTAGTAATGGCATGCCAAATTTTCACCTACACATGGAATTGCCCCTGTGCAAATCAAATACCAAGCAAGTTACATGCACTCACTCGCTGGCTTCTGCCATTAACGCTAGAGCCAGTGAAGTTGAGGGCAGTCCCTGCAGACCGAACACTGCAGGCAACAGAACCAAAGCGGGCAATAGAATTCAATCGTATACAAGGCAACAGAAAAGCATGCACAGACACCACTGCAAATAGAAAAGCAGAGTTTACCATTACTGTACATGGGTGTCCCCACGTGGGGGGGGGGGATTGCCAGAGGTGCATCCCCTCCCTGGAAAATAAAAATGAAAAAAGGAAGTACAAGCGAAAGAAACTCCCCCCCCAGTGGAAAGGGAACAAAAATAACTAACGTGCTTTGAAACACCACAGAAATGATCTCTTTTCCAGGATGCTTGTTGAGATGCTGTTGATGAGTGATTTGTCCCCCACCACTCCTGGAAAACACACCCATGTTACTGCAGGAGAACTGCAAACTTAGACTTGGCTCCAGCCTAAGTTAATGATTGGTTCACGTGTGCTTTTGAGAGCAAGACTGGAGTTCAATTTCCCAAATCAATCATGACACTGGACCTCATTGCAAAACCCACATCTGCAGATTTAGACAGGAGCATTTTCCACTGTTCCAGGAACCAGGCATACTGCAGCTTTGTCAAAGGTCAGAGGGGGGGAAGCTCCCCTAATAACCACATGTAAAGGGAAGCTGAACAGGTGGTGTACATGTCAGTTGCAACAAAACCAAGAAAAATTTGACCGGAGAGGGACTCAAAACGACATAGCATGAGTACCTTAGTGGGGAAGTGCTGATGCACTTTTGTGACAGTACTGATTTTGGGGTCAATTTTGCTTCGCTGCATCAAAATCGAGCAAACAAACAACACCCCAACAACTGAACAAAAAACAAAACAGTAATAGACCGTATTCACGGCCCCCCCAATTTCAGTCATATTCCCCAACATAGTGTATTTATCGGGAAATGTTAAATTCAAAGAACCAGACTATATTCTACGATTTCATTCCGACCCCTAAAATCACCTGGTACCATCCCATTACGCGTTGAAAGTTTATACTGTACTTAAGGAATACGACTGAAATTAGGGATGCTGCAAATACGGTCTATTCTGTTCTCCTGCCCATGAGAAATAGGACAAGTACCTAACCACTTGTACAGCTTTACTGCTCTCAATGTGATGCAAACACTATTTTTGTTAGTGGCAAAAATCAAAAGCTATTCAGGAAAGATCACACAAGGAAATAAAAAAATATCAGCAAAAATAAAGACTTTCTAATCTGATAGGTCAGAGAAAAATTCACTTCCACGTGCAAACTATAAATTGCTGAGGACCATGTCATGTGCAGTTGGAACATCGTTTCTGCAACACGTCTGTTCCTTGTGTGACCTGCTGGGTTGAACTGAATTATGCATGCTTTCAAGACATGCTACATGTATATCAAGCTGCCTACATACACGTGATGGGTTAGTGTGTTTCATTTGAGGGTGATCAGTTGAATCTGTAGGCCGTACCTACCATCCATCCACTATTTATTCAATGAAATGCACGTGTGACCAAACCTTACAAAATGAAGCATAAGTTCCGAGAGCTGCTGGATTTTTTTTCACAATTTCAATAGCGAAAGCTGTCAAACAGTTTCACATTCATATCTCCATCTGCCCATGCAGATAAAATCAATCTACATGTATACATACATGTGAGATGTTTTAAAAGTGCTCTTGTAAGCACATTGTTTCAAAGGTCCTCATTTTGGAGGATCCAGCTAAACAACATTCCTGTTTTATTCCAAGTTGTGTGTTGAGTAATTTTACAGTGACAAGGAAAAGCAACAAGCACCAACTCAAAGCCAGTCAAGCTTTGTTCTTCTTTCAGGTTTTGTTTAGATGAGGACACTTCCACTAAGTGTCCAGAGGGTTTAAATCTATGTATTAAAAAGGGTTGCAGATTAAACGTCCAATGAAAACAAATTATCTTGGCACAGCATAGACTAAATAACCCGCGTACCTTCACCTCTGCATTGCATCTGAAAGATAAGAAATTGCTCCAGAAAGGTGCATATGAGATTGGAAGCTAAATTGCAGTTGATATTCCTCATTTCCCAAGAGCATCCAGAATTACCAATTATGGTATTAAGCTGGTATTACAACATTTTAATCATTCACTGATTTTACAAAACTATTTTCGAGCCTTCTTAAAGACAATGAGAGGTTGTGCAGCATTGTGTTAATAGAAACTGGAAAGCTGGCAAATTCAGTATCAGGCGCTTGACTTCAACAATGCACTTGTTAGACTGGAGACAAGCAAGCAATCAAGCAACACATTGACCATGCCATGCATAACAGGCACAGAGGGGAGTTTGCTGTGTGTGGCTGTCTTACACTTTGTCTGCCTGGCTTGTGATTGCTTCTCCTATGCGACATGCTAGTCCAAAGGCTAAAAAAAATCAAGTGGCAGAAAATGCAGTAATACATTTACTCAACATATTTATATTAACTGTTTATCAAGGATCTTCAGAAAGAGACCAATTATTGTAAGAACTACTGATGATTGATTACCAAAGCATTCCGAATTCTA
The DNA here is from genome assembly GCF_001949145.1 of Acanthaster planci. The sequence goes on from NW_019091361.1 coordinate 2,157,398, forward strand.
TGCTACACCTGCTTCAGATCAAACTTGCCAGAGGATAATAAGATTTTAAAACGCACACTTCGGGGAATGATCACGAAATTGACAGGAAGTCTAAATCATACACGAATACTTGAGCATTAGTACTTTGCCCTTCTATTTTTAACCCTAACCCTCCTGAATCCTTCACCTGTTGGAGGATTGAGGAGGGTTAGGGTTAAAACACACAATGATGCAGAACCGGTTAATGAGCATAATACATGTGTCATGTGTTATCAAAACACCTTCAGTCACGCATGACTGATGGCCTCATTATTATTATAGGAATTAAGGTTGGACGGATTACAAAAAAGGAGCCGTATTCCTGCAGAAGGCTCACAGAAAAAGAAATCCCATGTGACCGTGGGAGCAGAAGGCCAAATTGAGCTCACCATGCATACAGCACCATGCCAAGCAACAAAATGGCCGCCACCATCGCATTAACCAGCTCCGTGTACATGCTGTTCATGATGAAGGTCGAAGCAAAGCCGCTGCCCAGACCACAAGTGACATAGGTTGTGTTGTAAACGCTGTGGGTCCCGTTATCAACCAGTAGGCTTTTGACTGCATGCAGACAAATGGTAACAACAGATCGAGGCTGGGTCTGAAGTACTTGGCTGTGGCTAATTGCACGCGCATGACATTGTAACAATACATGCTGCAAGAATTTAAATTCCTTTTGAGAGTCAACATTTAGTCTCCGTTCTGACTCGACCCATTTTACGTCACCTTCTTCCCCAACTTCTCATAAGAATTGTACAGCGTTCTCGTGGACAAGAACTCACCAGACAGACACTTGAAAATATTCAGATAAGAATCGTACAAAGTTTCACAGGGCAACCCTGACCTGGGGATGGCCCCTGCGGCAAACAGGCCAGACAGTGGGGACAAGGTTGAACCAAATTCAACCTTTAGAAGCTGCTTGAATGCTTTTTTTTTAATGTGTGGGGAATGATTTCAATTATGAGGCTTCAAATCACACTGTAGTCGTGTGGTGCTGCAAATAGACAGGTGCATAACAAACAAATTATGTGTATTGGGAAATGGTGGTACACTTTGCTATGAACTGCTCCCATCAGAACAACTTGAACTTTGAAAAAACCCACAAGGCACATATGTGTTTCACTGATTTTGAACAGTCAACATGGCTTACCTTCCACTGGCGGTTCAACTAGAAGTGCAGACCAGGTCAAGTACATGATGTAGGCTGACACAATGGATGCCTGCAGGAGACCACCTCGTGGATGACCTGTCATGAACAATTTATTCCACCTTCATGTACATGTATATGAGCTCCTTAAAAGCATATTTGTCAAAACCAACAGTGCCGAGCCAAATTCCCTCCTCCACAGCAAGAGTGTTACAAATTGTGAAAAATATTTTCATCCCAAAAACAGAAAGTTCAATTATTTGGGCTTTATCAGAAATGGAAACTCAGCATTTTTCTACCTGAGGGGTAAGCAATGTGCTAGGAATATCACATGCCTCACTGGTGTAAAAAAAAAGGCTGTTCCACATCTCATCAGCCACAGTTGTTACAAGTGTGTATCCAAAAGGCCTTGGCATGTCAGTACCCAGCTGCATTACAACGCGTGTGGCATTTCAATTCAGGATGTCATCCACTAAAAGGCAGAAGCTACTCTTTTATCACACTGTAGCACAGAAACCCCAAAACACAGTTTGATTACCCACTTTTTGGCAGGCAGGGCATGATGGAGAAGACACTGACGAATATGCAGAGTACGAAACTCAGACAGGAGAAGAGGATGTTACGGACGCACTCCGCTCCGGCAGCAAAGTAATGGAGAAGAAAGACCAGCATCCCGACGGAGACGGCATAGAAGAGAACTATGAAGAAGACCAAGGCTGCAAAGAGAAAGGAGGACATGATTGGGCCCGTTAATATTAATGTAGTGACCTGTAATTTATTGCCCTTAACTTATTGCACGGAAAACTACACATCTAATTAGTTATGCAGCCCAGAAACCACTTTACGCTTTCCATGACCCATGCCAGAACATCCACCGTAGCAAACAGCTCTTTTGAAATCATGAGTCATGTCCCATTGAGGCCATACCCTTTAACTGACATCTAAGCATGAATTAACAAAGTCAGTGAACATAGTTTTACTTGTGTTCCATGGGTAGTCCTGATGGTTTGCTTTAGTTTGGGTTGGGAGTGATGCGTAATCACACTTTTTATGAATGGCAGAGCAATATGTTCAGAATCACTTTGAACAGTGCCTTGTGGCCTGTGGGTGTTGGTCTTTCAAGAACTCTCTAGCTTGTGGCCTTTTCGCCGCTGATCAAGCAACGCCCAGGTAAGAAAGTTTTGCTCCAAAATTCCTCACTCTTCGTACCTTTTTCTGTTAGGAACCCTCACAGAGCTTATCATCATCATGACTGCTGATTATCATGGATCAGTTGGTCTTATACGTAAGGATAATGGGATTTTCATTCATTTTTGAGTGGTTTTATAATTGTAGTGTTTGGATTCTTTTGTGGTAGATTGCTGTGTCCCATACGTTATATACACGTACATACACAGTGCATGTCGCGTTGCATTTACACTGGGCATGGTGTACACAGCAGGCCTCGTGTGTGTGACATCACACTGTGCACAGAACTCACCTACATACCACAACACCGACCCATTGTTGTCAATCTTCATTGACCTGCATGTACATGTTTGAAAAACAGAACAAAAAAAAAAGATTGATTTTACCACACATGTCAGTATCTCACTGAAAACTCCAGACAAACAGGAAGGACTTTGCAATGGATCTTTATCATCATGCTGCCATTTTTGTCTTGCCCCTGTATACCAAATGACAATAGTAACACAACTTTACCTATGGATAAAAGGAAGCAGACTATTGTTTCTTCCAGCTTAGTACACTGCTTTCAATGGAGAAAAACAAGATGGCTGCCTCATGATCTTCAATAATTTTGTTTATAAATACTACACGGTGATAGTATTGAAAATGCCTCCAGGAGAGACACTTGGGTCCATGTATATGTGCTGAAAGGCTATCGCAATTAAGATTCATTTTAATTCAGATAAGGATCTAAAAGACACACAGCATATTAAATACACAAAGTCTTTTTCCATTCACGCTGTGCGAGCATAAGATGAATAAGGACTGTGGCAAAATTGTGTCACTTGAGACCGGACTTCAGAGGCAAACATTTTAGAATTCTACCAAACGTTCAGTCTGAAATCACTCAAAATCAATCAACTCGTTTTAAGGCGTGCGATCGCACTCTTACACCATTGCACACCTAAAAGCTTCCCAAAAAGTGCGAATGATTGCATGTCCGGAAACATCCCTGAGTGTTTTTCCCACACGCCTGCAATTTACAAATCATAAGTACTGTAGAAATTTCCTTTTTTAACAGATCTACGCAAACAGAAAGCGACTTTACTGGATAAAGTTTTGAAGAAATTCTAAAAAATCAAACTCATGACATCTTACATGCACACAGATGTGTACATACCATGGGGGGGTCTCTTGGGAAATTAAAGTGTTTGAGCTCTGTGACCTCAAATAGACTATTTTTTCCTTGTAGCCTGAATGGATGTCAACTTCAAAGGGCAACTTGACTGTTTTCATCCCATAAAAAGATAAAAGGTTCAACAACCCTAATTTCTGATAGGCAGGAAATCCATGAAACAATAGGCTGGAAACCTTAGCAGCAGGAAATAACCACAATTTTTATTAAAAAAATATAAATGTAGTGTGATCAGGGAAGTGATAGTTAATTGGTTATGGGATGTGATTTGTGTTTATCTTCCAACATGTATTTTGCCTTTTGGTTTCGGGTTTGTACCATTCTCTTTTGCTTTATTTTTGTTTCGATGATGGCTTGTCTGCACAGGTAAAGAAAATGCATTCCTTTTGTTTTGATTATATTTTTTGTAGCTCATCTTGACCAAATCCCACACATTTTGCAAACACACACAGTTTTTCTGCATTTTGGTCACTCAATCAGACTTGGAAGACTATGATATCGAATCATAACTTCATGTGACATGCCATCAAAGTTGTAGTTTTGCAGTTCTGTATATATCTCCTGAACCACAAATTCAACTGGGTTAAAACTTGGCGTACACCCAATGGACGAGCAATTTGGCTGATGTCTTGATAACATCATTTTGAATTTTTTCGTCACTTGTTTTATTTTTCTAATGTTTAGATATTTTCAAAATGTCTTTGGCAAGACCTTTGATAATTCAAGTATGTAATTTATACATTTTTGTGATGTCACGATGACATAATCAAATCATCATATTCCCAAGACTGAGGCTTTTCACTCTACATGCCACGTAGCAAATGCACATATAACAAGGGAATTTTTTAACCTTGTAATTGCAGAACAAACCTATGTTCTTTTCAGACACAGATCTCAGCTTTCGTTTCTTTCTCCATTTTTATTTTCTTTTTTCATTTTCACTCTGCCTAGTTTATCAACCCTCCTGCTGACGAGACAGGGCCATTTTTAGCACATCCAAAGACATTCTTTAAGGTCGTGGGCAGCGTTACCATTTCTTATTCCACGTGTGGGCAAAATCCAGCAGCATCCAGAGCTGCATGAAGATGAAGACAGCAGCTCCGGCAAAGCCGATGTACAGCCCCACGCTCAGCATGATGTCTGAGATGGGCAGGAAGAATGACCCCACCACCAGGCCAACCATCACAGGCACCTTGTAGAACCAGCACCTGGTGACACAAAGATGCGATGAGGATCTTGGAAGCAAAGATTTTAACTTGGGGTGTACATGGGTGGCTCTGGGACACCTTACAGACTAATGCGCTGACAGAGTCTAGATCTTTCATCTTTCACCGATCAATGTACAGGACTTTTTTTCTTCACCAACCTGTAGGATTACTTTACAATGTTTTATAATGTTCACCTTTTGAATATGTAATTTCATAAATCCAATCTGAGACTGCAAGGGGCACTTACTCTAGTGCCCCATGCATAAACATGTGGATTTACAAATATTGCTTTAAGTTATCATATGTATTTACAATGTTCTGACAGTTTTTATATGTAGATGTATGCATGCTTTTAGTTTCTAGTATCATAATTCCAATATTCTTGAACTCTAAATGCCTTGGGTATGGAAACAACATGATCCAATTAAAGTTTCAATTAAGCAACCTTCTGCATTTCCATAACTTATCAGAGAACGCCGGTGTCTTTCCACGTTTTCTTCATGTAGGAATAGTAACTTTCCCTGGCGTCATTTGCCTTCCCTATTTTAGGATCCTTAAACCTGATAGAGTAACGAAGTGCGAGACGGTGAACCAGAAAGTGCAGTGCAAATGAATGGAGTACACGTGTGTGTTTCTTTACATGCTGGTTCTCTTGCTAATGCCTTGTACACACATAAGCGTGCGTGTGACATATTCATTTGGGTACCCTACTGCAAGCAAGCCATTTTCCCAGAAATGACAGAAAGATGTCTTCAGATTTTCAAGATGACACAGAAAAATGGCTTTAAGAAACAAGGCCATATTTGAATCTAGAAAGTATACCATCATTGTGAACTCAGAAACATAGATGGTCACACTAACACTCTATTCAATCCTTGTTTTTCACCACCAATAACTTTTATCCAGATGCCAAACTGACTGATATATCAAAACTGATGAGCCCAGTTTGTTTTGTTTTATCAAGCTTTACAAGACTCACTTTGTAGGATCAGATCACCACCCCAGGTTCTGAAGTTCCAGCTCTGCCAGTGCTAAACAACTGATACAATCTATTCTACTATACCCATTGTGTATTGCAGCTCTCCATGACTTGCTAGTCCTGATACCAACAGTTATGCCGAGCATCGCAAAGAAGAATACCGCCATGGAGAAGCATACTCTGTACACAGAGGCATAACCGGTGAGCCTCATGCAACCTTCGCCAGCCCCGATGGTGCGACAAAATTCGATCAACTTGGGGTACTGGTGGTGGAAAGAACAGAACAAAGTATGGTGGCAAAGTGATGTGAATGCTGGGTAAATTTACTAACACTGAGATTGGGCACAGATTTTAGCATGAATCACCGTCCTGAAATCCTAACAACTACATTTAAATCTTGTTACCTTGAAGATTTCCACACCCGTGTGGTGTTTAGAGGTGTACATGCACATCTACAATCAGCCACTGGAATCATCATCAATTTACACGGTTCAATTTTGACACTGATTTCTTTTTTAAGAATTAATTACACGTACACACTCATACAATGTACACAGTGCAATGGCAAAATTGAAAGTGAGTGCAAATGAACTTGTGGTTTTTAAAAGTTTGAACATTTTCCAATTTGCAAAGCGATGGCCTTGTACTTTAGTACATATAGACTAATCCGATTAGACGCCATATTCTTCAGCTTGACGCTTGCGTGCATTTGGCAAATTACGACACCTTGTTGGTCGAAGAGGCCTGTAACGCGCACGTACCACCTGTTCATGAGCGTTGTGCCGCCGCAGTAATGGCTTCTAATTCTGGTAGTCAAATTACACTATACATGTATGTCACAACCACACATGTACATGTGGGTCTCACCAAGTGCACACTTCAATGAAGTATTGAACTATTTGCAACATCTGACTGATTTCACCACCACAAGTTTACGAAATCCTTTGATGACTTTATTCTGGGTACAAAAAATCTGACTTCATTTTACATTCTATGGACATGAGTCATCAATGAGTCAACAGAACACTGTTGTTCACATTTTTCCCTCCATTTTTGCAAAATAAATATTTACAATTTTATTCAATTTTTTTTTTACTTACTTTAGGAAGTTCCTGAGCCACAGTCTCTGACACAAATGCGCATGACAGCACAAAGCCGATGACAAAGAACACTGCATACAGAATTCTGGTGCTTGTGGATTCTCGGACAGGAGCACAAACACATGCACAAGATGAACCTTTAAAGCAGCAATTTATCTGTCAAAACGAGTCAGGAATAGATTGTCAACTTTCAATGCTGATTGTTTTCAACAATATTAATGATGCATGTTTGGAACAATCGTGATTCAATTTTTTCTGTGCGCGGGTATTCCATACCGGCAACAAGTACATGTGTACCTCATGTAGGGAAATCAGATTACCCAGTGCAGTTGGAAATAATCAAGACGCAGCGTATCACTGTTAACTTAAGGGGCCTGTTGCTTTTGTTATGCATCAATTATACTATTAGTCATACAATTACTGTATGTTGATCTCAACAATACGGTCACAAATGAACAAACTGAGCATCAATAAACGACAACCACACCTAAGTTGCTAACGTAGCTCGTTACTGTTTGGTCGAAGGAATGTCCTCAAAACACATTTTTCCTCAAATACTTTTCAAAAATTCAAGTAACACATGGTCAGTATAATTTGAATTCAGGTCAGAACAATCGCATTCGAGTTGGTTAATGTGATGTGACCTGCGAAAGCTTTGTCATTTTGGTGCATATCAACTTCACATTGATCTGGACACTCTCCCGTTTTCAAAACCATGAAAACTGTTTAATTTGTGATTCTAGACAACCTAGTTTGATGTTGTAGACAACCAAGAGTCATCAATGTAATATATCTGAAAATGAAAGTCTGTCCATATTAATTTGAAAAATGCATCCAAATGACAAAGCACACCATGTGAAGGGTTTTCACATATCACATCACAAGTATCATTTTTAAATCCTATTGTAAGTGGGACCACTCAACAGTAACGTGCATTGTCAAAATACATGTATTGGCTGAAATTTTTCTATGGAAATTTATGTAGGAAGTTGACAATGCACTCAGGATTGTGGATACAATGCTACGTACTAACGACGAGTTAACTGCAAATGGCAAGACTTATTATATCTATTCCACCATGCATGGCCAAAGTGACAGTTTACACACATTTAAAAAAAAAATTGTCACATGGTTACCCTGTTTAACTTTTACCCGTTTACTCCACATCCTCATGATGCATGACATCTAGAAATTTGAAAATTCCTATGTCATTCAATAACACTAACAGCCAGGAATGAGAACTATGTTATTGGTTACAATGATGGTAATTTTGATGATTAATGTGCATCTTCACAACTGAAGACATATATGTAGGCCTAAACAGGTTCTCGTGAATTTCAGTCTGAAGTCCAATTAGGCCTACCATGATTACCTGGGCGTCACAGCAGTCAGCCATCGCTGGATACCTAATTCATCACACCAGTAACGTCACACTCTTGATATTTTCTATGATATTGGCCATAATTGACAGTACAGTTACTGTACACGCGGTATCACAACACGTCAACACGGGCCTTAATTTCTAAAACCAACACAAAGGCCTGGTCCAGCAGTCAGCGACAGCCTGGCCAACACTTTCTCAGTATCTGTCCAACATCAGTCTTGGCAAAACTGATTCAAAACGGAGGCTTTGTCCTGTTTCATACGATTTTTAAAAATAGATCTGAGTAAAAGGTGCAGACAAGAGTTATGTTTGGATCAATGACAAACAACATTGTAACCAAACTTGTCTGCACGCGATCGACGTCACTGCCTAGTTCTGTCACAGCACACAACGTCAGGCGCACGAATTCCACCTGATAAATGTTTTGATAATGAATTGCACAATCTAGCCGCACTAGACTGTCGACTGTGCAAGTATATAGACTGGTTCCCAATCCCTCAATTATCCCTCAGAAGGTAGACGTTACATTCAGTAGGCCTAACTCCTAATGCAGTGCAAGCACTAAGTCATTGTTAATCGAACTGTACAAATTACAAATTGCATTTTCCTTTTCAAAACGGTATAGCGAGTAAATTTATTATTCATTCCCAAAGTAATATCTTATTTCCCTCAGACTGTAGGCTCTGTGCCGAGTTGAATCGCTAAATAAGAAGATACATATATAATGCAAGTGTTTCAATAGATTTCTGATAAATATATAATCATGGATGAAGCATGTACATGTGCATGTAGTGATTAATGTAGAAATCACAGTCCATAAAAAAGCTGCACACGAGACGAGTGTGTGGAGTGCCGTGGCCTCGCGGTTAAGAGCATTACGGTTGTCAGTGGTTAGCAGATAGAGTCGGACACGGAGTCTGCAGCGGGTTGCAGCCGGAATCCATGAGCCTGGGGTGTACCCTGGGGTTACTTTTTGCTTGGCACTTGAATGGCTCCCCAGGGAGCTGAGCCGAGATATGGGTACATGTGTTTGGAATGTAGATCTTAGTTAATTAAAACATATGATGCAAGATATCGGGCGAAGAGCCCGCCTTTGTGTCGGTAATTGTTTGATCTGAATCTCAGGAATTCTTTACAGACTTCTACGGGGATGTGTTAGGTAACAATAGTCTAGAGTGTGTATAGGGATTGGACATGTGTGTGTGTGGGGGGGTATCCATCGGCCCCATATCGTGCATAGTATCGGTTAAAAGCGCTGTAAAAAAACCTATTATATTATTAATATTATTATTAAACACTAAATTAACCCAACCTTGGAGGACGACCCGCAGTATGCAAATATCACTTGAAGTGACAAAAATAATGGCACTGTTAATTTCTTTGATGAATTTTCGTGCTGATTTTTCTGTTTTTCTACTTCCATAAGTAGAATTGAAAACGTTTCAACGGAGAAAACATAAACAAAGTCGGTCCTAATTAAAAACTGACGGCTGATGTTTACCGCGACGCGGTCCAGACCCAGGCCCCATAGCCATGGAAGTGGGAACCAGTCTACGAGTTTTGGTGTTTAACGTATTTCCAGCCTAAATGGAAATCTCTTGGTAACAAAAAAGGTTTTTAAACTCAAGTTCCTGTGTTAAATCATCATACTCACTAATGCCTTTGCCGAAAAGTTGAAATATGTACCCTTGATAGCAAACAATTTTAAGTAAATGTCCCTACTAAAATCGGCGTGCGACCAATGAATGGATTGAAGAAAGGCTTGGCTGAATCAACCAAACACGTGGGGGCGCTATATTACAAACGTACTGCGGAAAAGAGTGCGAATGTATTATGTACATGTACATGTGAACGTCCTTACGTACGTATACGTGTACGGTGTGTACAGTTGGTAAGGCCGTTGCTAGCCCCAGTTTCCGGCATGATAATGAATGCGAAAGCGTTTTCTTACTTTTCCACGCGGACTCGTTTTTCCAAGAACTTTTCTTTTATCAAATAGCAACAAACTACTAGCATCAGGTAGGTTTTAGCGTATTTTGGGAACAGATGGCATTGTTTTACGTATGGCCGGCTGTTCACGTTCGATCGACATGATCGAGTTCAGGTTTCACTAGCAGGCAGTGGACGTGGGCTGTAGTACACATACATATACACTATGTTCTATCTACACGTTACACTTACACAGTTAGGCCTACCCAGTTCGTGTCGTCTAATACGTTTGCTAATTTTCAAGATGTATTTTTGCATTGGGGAAATGTTAATTTATATAACAGGTTTTGCCCTTACCCACCGTATATATTATTATTAATAAACACTGTATGCTCGGTGCTTGTCCGAAAGCTTGCGAAAAAAGTCACGAGATTACTTGGGTAGGACTCGAACCCACGACCTCCTGCTTACCAGTGCAGACGTGTTAAGCAGGAGGTCGTGGGTTCGAGTCCCACCCCAATAATCTCGTGACTTTTTTCGCAAGCTTTCGGACAAGCACCGAGCATACAGTGTTTAATATGTACATTGGGTAAGGGCAAAACCTGTTATATAAATTAACGTTTGCTAATACTGCGGCTGGAAGAGAATTTATTAGGTCACTTTACTGTCTGTCCCCATAGCTAGCAAATTGGTCCATACTTTTCATGAGGTGAAGACGAAGGCTCTTGATATGTATAGGCCTAATACTAGTTCCGAGGTTCTAATTCAAAATGTTCAATTTTGCACCAGTCACAAATGCCTGCATTTTGAAAAAGCGAAATCAAAACTTCAACAAGACTTATGTAACATTGAACATGGAAAAAGGTTGACCTGTTGAAGTTGATGACATAATTTTCCTCAAGATAAAGATAACGTACCATTGGTATCATGGGGCTTTCATATGGAGTATTTGTAGTTGAAGGTCCCACATTGTTGACTACCACTAGCCTAACATGAACATCTGGCGTTGCTTTTGACTGCACCTGTTTTTGGAGAGTGTACATAGCCTAACTGACAAACGGGCTGGGTGGCGGCATCAGACATCCGCAATGAAGATTTCAATTTGAGATTTTAGTTTACACACTTGCTCCCTGTAGTGATGTTACAAGGTCATTAAGATGGGGCAGATCTAACACCAGAAGAGAAAAAAAATGGTGCTTTGGGGTCACATACAAGAAGAGAAAAAGGACGCTCAGCTCAGCCATTGGACCAACCAACATGAAATCAAAATGTTAGGGGAATAGGGGCTTGACGTCAACTTCCTATAGGAGCGTTGTTCAAAGCAGAGGGTGTAGCCTAGGAGAAAGGTTGCAGTCTTCATGGTGACAGTCCAGCAAAGTTGCCCTGCATGACCTATGTACATGTAGCTTCCACACCTCCATGGAGGCCTGGTCAGACCATGGAGGAGTTCCTTCCTCCATGATCAGACCTTGAGTGACCCCACAGGCAGCTTACCAGCCCCTCCCACCTTTGAATTCGATGTGCACCATGTGGGATTATATAAAAGTAATAAGTACAGGTTGGCGTGGTGTGTCTCGGATGGGCATTCTCTGTCAGCTCATGGGTGTAGTGGAAGAACAGGAAAGGGCACTGTCCTAGCAATAGGCTGATCCAAGGGGCCCCATCCAGGACAGCTTTTGTTGATTGTAAATATACACATGTAATGAGAAATTCGGGGGGGGGACTTTTTCATTTCTGTTCTTTCCCAAAGTGTGAAAAGAAACACCAAATTTAGCCTCTCCCCAAAAGGCCATAAAAGGTTCCATGTACAATATTTGTGATATAACCCCCCTCCCCAGAAAAACTGTGGCCCCTCCAACCAAAAAATTGAAACATGAAATGGCATTGCAGAATGCAGATATTTTTACACATTAATCCCACAAGTTTTTAGTTGGAGCTTTTTGAAGTCCACCAGTTAGAGGAGGAACCTTATCATAATTCAAAGCTGCTGATGTTTAGGGTGACTGTATACAGTATACAACTCTACCACGGGCAAACGTTTCCATGGATATTCAGATTGGAGCCCTTTATGTTCTGTTGAGGGGGTTTTGTGGCAGTTTTACTGGAAATCAAATTCCAAAGATAAATTATGGGAGCGAGGATGACCTGCTTATTCATGTATTCGGTTAACGGTTGGCTTTCAAACGTGGGCGTCAAGGGGTGAGTTATAAGGGTGTGCTTGCCCCCCACAAGAAATTTTTAGAAATAATAAAACAGGGAAGGAAAAAGCGGGGAGGCGGAGGAAACAGGGGGACCCTGTTTTAAAAAAACTCTTTCCTCATATTGTTCTGTTTTCATGTCTGCTCTTGTTTGGAGGAAAAAACAGCCAACAATACGTCACCAGCAAAGGCGTGGTTGCGTTGGTATCACTGTCATTTCGTTTATAAGATACATTTTTTCCAGACATTGTCTTCCTGAAGTGCAGGTTATTCCTTCTGTCGAATGGAAATGGTGCTGTTAAGCCATGAGCGTGATGTAATTGCATGTATCCACTGATGCCTTGCCGTGCTAACGGCTTGAGAGCAAAATAGGAAACACTTGTATCATCTCATTTCGGAGTGCGTTAAAAGCTTTTTACCTTTGGTCGTTTTCTAACTGGTCAAGGTCATTTCTGATAAAGAGACACCGATGATGATATACTGGAGACCACAACAAATATAAATCCTTGAGGCTTTATCCTGAGAAATAATGTATTTCGGAAACAAATCTTTTCCAAATAATTTCCCTTGAAGAAATTAGCTGGACAGTGGATTAATTCAAATAATCTTAAATCTGCGTTATTGTTTGTTTGTCAGTTAATCTGTTGGCTGGTTTGGTTTTGTCCGAATGAGTTGGCTCCAATTTGAAATTGCACCTGAGTCTATATAGCTGTGACTGCACTTCCCATAGTAGTGTCCCAGCCAAGATAATGGAACACGGCTCAATGTCATTCCTGTGCACGCGCATAGTGCGTATTAATGTTGTCGGCTCGTGCGCAGAGGTGGCTGCACGACTTCGGTCCATTAATTATACACGCATCCGGTTTGGTTAGAGAGGACTGTATAACAAGATAATGCCGTGGCGCACAAAACGGTAATTGAATTGCCAAATGTTTGTAATGAATTTGCTGAATAAACTAAATATATGTGCGAGAAAAGTCCTCTTGAAATGTTTCGTTGGTTTCTGACAGAGATATGCACATACATATGCGTTGCACATACACACTACAGCTGACGTGAATATTAATGATGTTGCACGTTTTCCTTGGGACGAATAAATTGATTAATCACAGAAATTTGCAATGGGGAATGCCAAATCGTATAAACTAGACCTTAAATACAGGAAATAAGCGAGAGAGTTTTAACCCTGGTTAAGCTACTTGCATGCGACCAGTGACCCATGGAGTTAGATATGTATGTTCGTGCGTTTCCAGTTTGTCTCATTAATTTCACTGGCAGAATTCTTTGTTTCCTACTTTGTTAGTGTCGATCATTTTCAACAATACTTGCCGACTTGTTTCGCTACCGACTTTTGTCATGCACCACTGTGGCTGCATTGCTGTATAGAATGGTTCCCGGCGTATGTCTTGTAGTTACATTTTAGCAGATGGAGCCAGTGTAACGATACTTTACAACATGCAATTTTTAAGCGATGACTCAAGGAAAAAGTCATGGCAAACTATTTTTCATTTCGCGATTCGACTACATTGAGAACCGACCGAAAGGTGAAATATGGAGGCATACATTTGAAGAAAATGCACGAGTTTGGGTGTTATTTTTTTAACTTGATTTTTTTTTTTTTGGCGTTGGAATTAAGTGTTGTCCCAAAATCTTCATGTAAAAACATTGCAGGCCGCCACATGTTTTAATGGACCAGAGCTGGAGATGGGTGTATTGGTGACTGAAAGTCGCTGCACCGAACGAACGATACCGAAAATTTTGTATGGACTAAATTTTGCATAGAATATAGAGAAGTTGTGCTGTAATAATGAATCCACGGAAATATTTATTTCTCTAAATTTGAGGGCATTCCTTCAAATGAGTATTCATTTCGTTTGCATGTTTATTAACTTGAAGATCGCCATGTATGCTACGTCGAGGCATGGTGATATGTTCTGGTTTGTGTATACATGCCTCCGTGGCAACAGACACAAAGCGCCATTTCCCTGCCTGTCCATCACACTTGAGTCGTTCTCCATTTAATAATTAGCACACATTGATTCCTATAGGTTCGCTCACGATCTTACTGTTCAACCAGGCAGTCTTTGCTGATTATATTGCGGGCAGAGAAAAATGCCAGGCTGGTGTGTATGTGCTGAAAAAATATTCCCAAGCGGTACATTCTATCTGGTGCTCGCTCCGATGTAGAAGGACTGATCGATACTCAGCCGCAGTTACGGCGGGAAGAAGTGGCGTGTAATGATAATGAAAGAGCATTTTTCTAGCGCTCTCTATTGTACTATACAGGTGACCTTGCTGCATGGTAAATTTTTCCCCAATTTTAATCGTACTGTGCAGGGTAAATGAAGCATTTTCTGATTAACTTCATTCAGAATTTGATCTAGATTACTAATATGTTTTGATATTTTCAGGCAGGATCTGATGGTTTCGGTTTGGATCAGAACGGCGACTCCGATAAACGTTACCATCAAGCTGTTGCGTTTTAAATTCTAAAAAAACTTATTTTCTTGTGGAATATGTTGTGATGTGCGGACTTCAGCGGAAGCATGGCTGCCTTTTTGATGATGTGGATGTTAACTTCACAGAACGCTAAAAGGATACGCTAACTTCGCAGTGTGTTACATAATGCGGTCGGAACTACGTATTAAACCTGCTCCATTAAAACCCAAGAGTGGGAGTGCATCTGAACGTAGCAGATAAAGAACGGCCGACTCCAGCCCGAAATGCGACGGGCCGCCCCGCAAAAGCCCAACATTTTACCGGGAATCACATGTGCCGGCCGTGACTCTGATTTAAGCTGGCCAGCGTTCCAAAGCTCTTCCCAGGCACAGCTGTTGCCTTGCTCCAAGTGCGGTAGGACTTTCCTTCCGGAAAGGGTGAAGATCCACGAGAAGATGTGTCCGGCCGGAAGGGAGCCGGACAGTCGAAGGGGTCAGCCTGGTGTGAGAGCACGATCAAGAACGGAATCCAGAGAAGCCAGGGATGATAGTGGAGGCCTCTCGAAATCTTGGGGTGGGTCAATTTGTCAGGAAGACGACAGCCAACCTTCCCGACCAGGCACAGCAACTTTGATCAGACCGAGTACGGTGACTCTGAAACAGCGTGACCAAGTTACCATTGATGACGAAGAGTACCAGGTCCCGGATGAAAGTATTTCCAACCAGCACCTTCAAACAGACAACTCTTCTACCATCTCACTGGACAGAAGTGTGGTGCATCGAGTAGCGAAATCTCGTCCCAAAAGTGCAAAGAGGGGGCGCCAGACAAATACCTTACCGCTATCTTCTCAGCTGGGCACTCCATCCTCGCAGGCCAGTGGTTCCGTTTCCTCTCGGACCGCTGCTTCTCCCCTGCAACCGAGACCCCCTTCCAATCCCCGACCAACGCCACCTCCTACCGCTACCTCGAAATTAGCTCCCATTAAAGGGGCAGGCAAACCTGTCACTGTCGTCTGTTATATCTGCGGTAGAGAATTTGGCACGAAGTCGATATCAATTCACGAGCCCCAGTGCCTCGAAAAGTGGAAGATACAGAACAGCCAGCTGCCTAAGCATCTGCGCCGTCCCGTGCCGAGAAAGCCCCAGGATCTTGGTTCGGTTCACTCCAATTCCCCTGGTTCTGATCTTAGTGGATACAATCAGGCAGCGTACCAAGCAGCAAACTCTCAGCTGCTTCCTTGCGGGAATTGCGGTCGCACATTTGCACCGGATCGCCTACCGGTCCATGAGCGTTCGTGTGGCCGTCCTAAGACAACTACTATCAGGTCTCGCAACAGCATGGCATCATCTTCGACTTTTGGAAGTCCTAATGGACGTCCAAGTGCCAACAGCACCGCCAAACCTCGCACACTGATCTGCTACATCTGCGGTCGAGAGTTCGGCACCAAGTCGCTTCCCATCCATGAGCCCCAGTGTCTCCAAAAGTGGCACATGCAAAACCAACAGCTGCCGAAGGAGCTCAGGCGGCCGCCGCCAAGGAAGCCCGAGGTTATCGGATCGCAGGTTGGTCGATCTTCCGGGGAGGCTATGAACGAGGCTGCCTGGCAAGCGCACCTGACGAACCTTGTCCCGTGCGATAGCTGTGGACGGACATTTTCGGCAGACAGGATTGGGAAGCATGCTGCATCTTGTCAGGTTAGAAATCAAGGAAAGGAAAGGAGTACTGGAACCCAGAGGTCAACTTTGGGAAGTGTAAAACAGATGCAGGTGAGCTGCTACAATCAACTCGATGTAATTTCTAACCCTCAGTTTCTGTGGTGGGACCGTTGTTCCCATAGGAGAGCATTCAGTAATCTTTTAAACGTTTTCCTTTGATTATCAAGTTAGGAGTGAAGGTCGCAGTTTCAAATTCTCCTTTGAGCTTTCAGATACTCGGTGAGAAGGCGTCATATCAATGACCCCTTAGCCAAGGTCGAAAGCAATGTTGGACTTTGAAAAAAAAAATGAGTTTACTTTCGTAATAATTATTACAGATGTCCAAGCCTTACCCAGCGGTCAGGCGCCCTCAGACCGTCATATGTTATATCTGCAGCAGGGAGTTCGGGACCAAGTCCATCTCAATTCACGAACCGCAGTGCTTAAAGAAATGGGCGCTGGAAAACGAGCGTCTTCCCAAAGAGTTGAGGAGACCGCCACCGGTCAAGCCACAGGAGAGGGTGATCAAAGGTATGTTGCGGTAGTCTTTATGATTTGTCTTCACTCTTTCACTCATAAAGGAACATGATACACAAGAGTAAAACAAAAGCACCCTGATCATAGAACGTAAGGAAACTCGATTCATCAGATTTAACGAATTTCACTCTAAATTGTCTTGAACATTGTTTTAGTCGGTTTTTTACCCTGTGGAAATAGAAGATTTCCGAAAATATCCAGATATATTCATTCAAACTGACCGGTGTCTGGCAGTGGGGATCTAGGTTACCGTATCAATCCAAGGTCATGTCCAAGTCGACTTGCTGAGCTCAGGAGTATCTCACTGAAGTTAGGGTTATGGCTACCAAACGGTTGTCTTGGAGCACAATGTTTTTACAGCAATATATGTACATGCACAACATCAAGTAACGAGCATTTCCGTTCAAGATACCTGGACAGCTATATTCTGCTTCTCGTTTCAAAGTTTTTGACACCCTTCTGCAAAACAATTCTTTCTGTAACTATTACAGCTGCAATTGGGAGAAATTCCAAACCCATGAGTCCAAAGTGATGGAACACATTTACTACCCCAGAACAGATTCAAGTTCCGCTGAACGATTTGAGATTGTGATTAATAGTGTTGGGTTAATGGACATTTTGGGAAGAACAAAACAGCATCAGTATTGAGTATCATCCTTGTGTTTAAGATGATGTCATCCGTCTTAAGACGTTTTTGTAATCTTTATCATCTTCAACGTTATTAAGTGGTAACCACGTCTGGAATGGATTCCACCAGTTAGTGGATGAGAAATTCACTGAATATTGTAACGCCATTTTGTGCTTCTTTGACAGGAGGGTCTGGGGTGTACAGTGTGGAGCAGATGAACGAAGCAGCGTGGCAGGCGTCCCAGGCCAACCTCGTACCTTGTGAGACGTGCGGGCGGACCTTCCTTCCAGACCGCCTGATTGTTCACAAGAAATCGTGCAAGCCCAAGAACTGACCATGAAGAGTGTCAGGAGTCCGTGGAAAGCAACTCTTGGATGTCGCGATTAAGTCAGTCCATGCATGCTAGGCCGTACCTGAAAACACGCCTCCTCGCACTGGCATCTTGGGAGTTCCAGCATAGCCTTTGACTGTGGGGAGCCGTGGACAATGACTTTTGGCTTGTAGCCTGTACATTTGTCTCACCAGTCTTTGATTAGATGAAATTTTATATACAGTGCCATGCTATGTATTTAAGCAAACTGAAATATGTGTATATATCAGCCATAGTTTCTAGAGAGATCTATTTTAGATGACGTTCTACTGATGTGTTCACGAAATTCAGGCTTTACCGTGATTAGTAAACATAAAAGCGGTTCAGTGTTGAATTCTGCTTTTTGAAGTGTTATTTCTAAATGGGAAATGTATTCTTTTACTTTCTTTATGAATTTTTCCGCTGTCAGTGGGGTTTCGGAATTTTTGGACCATGCTATCATCATCCTGGCTACCTGCAGACACAAATCCAAGCTTTTGTTGCCGACACTCGATATCGTCACTAGGAACGGGATGCTGGTTAGCGAAAAGGAAGAGTTTGGGAGGGATGTTTATGGGCAAAATGTACCCCGCGATGAATCGTGGTGCTGTCTCCATACACGCACCAGGAGGATTCATTCTCAGAACAACCATTAAGCCATCAACGACACAATGTTTCAGAGTATACAGCGACTGGGAAATGATGGATGGCGCCAGGCACGGGACTTGCCAGGAGCACCCGCGGGGCCTCTAAAGGCAAGTTCGAGCGAAGACCATTTTGTCAACCGCTGGTCCGTTTTGCTTGGTACTGGGGATTTATTTTATGCACGGGTTGTCTGGGGAAATCGACCACGAATGGAGTAATGCGATCGAAATTGCCGCAAGTTGTAGGCTTTGCCCGAATTTAACTTGGCTACAGCTGATAATACACATCAACAAACAGGAAATAGCTCCAGTCGCTAGCCACTGAATATCTTCCATGCAGACCCATCATGCTACGTACACTTTTCAGGCGCAATGGTGCCAGTATATGGGAGTGTCATTTACTCGGCTTGTTGATGCTCCACGACCTACTAATCCAAATTGATCAAGCACTGCATTAATCGTTGCCCACATGACGCCGTAGCTCTGGTGCTTGGATGTTTGAAATCTATCTCATAACTGATACGCTTTTGTTCGTTAGAAACTACAGATGGGTGTCAATCACTGTTTGGATTTGTGCTAATAAAAAGGGGTCAGGACATGCAACTTTGACACCTTTATAACAGATTTTGAAAACTGCCTCACTGATTACCGAACTGGAGTTGAACAGCTCTTCGAAATTCCAGCTAATTTCATGAATTATAATCAGTTATGACAAAAGGTGGTAAGTTTACCGCGTTGCGTCCAGAGGTCATTGGTCAGTGCCAAATAACTCCCGTTTTCACTGGTAAAGTCATCCGTAAATTCCTACTGTCGCGATCAGTGGCTCCACAAGGAACGCAGGCACGTTGATCCGAGTCCTGCTCAGGTACAGTTTGCTTGTTACCCAAGGACAAAGACATTATACTCCTAGGTCTGGTAGCTGGTTTGCCCGTTGTATGCCTTGTATATGATAAGATCTGGCTCAAGGACACAAACATAAACTCTGAGACCAAGACCCTAGATAATAAGGAACCCCGCAGGCCAGAAGCCTGTCATTTTTACCTGGGGAAAAAGAGATAGTCTTGAATCCAATGGTTGGAGTCAACCCCATATGGGCCTAAGGTCAGAATGTGGCCTTGCAAAAGGGTTGATTCAAGAAAGTGACTTGATTGGAACCCATAAAATAGGATGCTGCTTAAGGACACATACTCCTAGTCCTGACGACTGGATTCGAACCCTCACACAATGTACTGCTTAGCGTGGTGCCTAGATTGGAACCCACACGCAGACCTATAGGACTGAGTGTGATGTCTTTAGGTTCAGGGACACAGACGTAATGTACTCGCTGTAGACAAACCTCATCATGTAAAAAGAAGTGCTGCAAAATACCAGTTTTTTCTGGTAAAAGTCTTGATAATTTTTCTCTGTCTCTGAGTAATTACAGCTTTGTAGTGTTTTCGTGAAGTGCATGCAAGTGGTGAAACATCGATGCACATGTGTCACAACACTGTTCAAACAAAATGACACTTGCATTGACTGTAAATTTGACGGAGGCGGCTAAAAAAAGAGGGATTGCAAAACCATGGCGATTACGTTTTGAAAATGCCAGTTTACATTGACTTCTGTTGAAATGATAGAGTGGCTTAATGATGTTATCTGACACAGATATCTGTTTTCAGATATCTCTACTACGACTACAGTCAATAGCCAAGATAAGGTACCAGATCATCTCGCCAGCCACTGCATGACAAACTGGTAATGTGTGTACAATGTGTGTCGTGTGTTTATTACAGCACTTGAAGAGTTCATAACTCATGCTGTCGCGTTCAACCGAAAGAAGCTTGGTCGATGGTAATAATGTATGACTTTGATTTGCCTCTATGAGAAGGGAGGGGTAGCTGTGATAAGACAGGTCAGAAGATCATAAAACTCAACTTGATATCTCGCTTTGTGTATGTACAATGTGGTATTTATGACATAGGGCGATCTGTTGATACAGTACTATAGCGGCTGCGGACACAACATGAATATTCGTTCAGAACGGTTTTTAGCTCTTGCGCGCCATTCTTGCAGTGTCAAAAGCCGTCTTTCATAAAGCAGTTTGAGGGTAAGCAATACATACATTCATGGGCGTAAATCCTGGGGGGGGGCTATTGAATCATCTCCCCACTTTTTTTGTGATGAGCAAAAAAAAAAAATAAAGCCGATTGTGAAG
Organism: Acanthaster planci; assembly: GCF_001949145.1. The sequence continues at coordinate 2,178,208 of NW_019091361.1, forward strand.
AATTTACAGGATGTCCCAAAATGTTTGCACTATCACTAAAAAGGGAAAGCAATTTTTAAAAGCCATAAATATACCATTCCGATGTAAGATTCTGCATGAATTTGATAAACATTACCGATGTACGTCTTCATCATGAACATCGCCCCTATATAGTGTATATGGTGTCCCCTCCCCCATCCCTGCTTTTCAAATTTCGATGGCCAGGCAAGTCACCCCCAACCCTTTCTCATCCCCCATTCCTCCAACACATATTTACGCAACTGCATGCATGCAATGGTTACAGGACATCATATTCATTCCCTCGAAGGTCGTTCGAAAAAAGTTAGATTGAATAAGCACGAACATTACATCTATAACCCTTATATAAAATGATCTAGTCCAAACTTCAAGAGCCAGACCAAGCATCAAGGAAGTTCAATATCAGCTTCCCATCCCGTCCCATTGGGAGACTTCGGGACACGTGAGCTAATGTGCGCATGCTTAAAGTGACGCAAACAGTTCTTTTTCTGACAGAAAAAACGTTACGTTTACCTTTTCCTCATTCTGATGTATACGTTGTCGGTTGATACATCATGCGTAGATCAGTGATACGTTATCGGTCAGAATTCCTCTTTTAAATTACATGATCCGCCTTCAGGTGATTACACAGTCGGTTAGAAATTCTACTAAGTGACACTGTCGGTCACTTAGATACATCATTGATTGGGGATACAGTATTGCTCAATTTTGCGATACAAACTCGGTTGGTGGTACATTATCAGTTGTAAAACCTTGATCATAGGACGACTGGAAACTTGAAAGCTAAACATGCCGCGTTTTCCAATTTTTACCTGCAATGTATTCCTGCCGTTGCTTTTTCTCTGGGGGTATGTTCACCTAACACCTCCGCACGTCGTCGGCTTTGAGCTAACCATCATACACACCAACGATGTGCGGGCCCGATTCGAGCCAGTCAGTGCCAGGTACGGCGGGGAATGCACCGCTGACATGGAAGCGAAGGGAACGTGCTTCGGTGGGCTGGCCCGTCGGGCCGCCAAAATTAAAGAAATACGCGAATCAAGCGAGAACGTCCTTCTGCTTGACGCCGGTCATCAATTCCAAGGGAGTATGTGGTTCTATGTCAACAGGGGCTTGGCAACGGCACACTTCATGAACAGACTGTCCTATGATGCTATGGTGAATATATCGTGTTTATAATTATCCAGTCTGATTCTGTCTTCGATGACTGTTTTAATATTTTGTATTCCATGAAAGTTGATTGGATATTAAGTTTGACAACTTTTTCCCAAAGATATCCCGTGTGTTCAACTGGCACTATCGCTGTTTTGGGATATTCCCTATACAGGCAATCGGACAGCACGAATTCGACTTTGGTGTGGAAGGTTTGGCCAGGTTTGTCAACAATTTAACATTTCCAGTGATAGGTAGCAACATTAATACCAGCAAGGAGCCTAGCCTTAACCGTCTGGTACTGAAACAACATATTGTTCAGTTCGCCGATGGGCAGAGGGTTGGCCTCGTTGGCTACAGCTATGCAGAGACGCCAGATATTGCAAATACCGGTATGATATTTAACTTTCCCCCCTTCTCCGAATTAATACCATCTGATATTCTCGTATGCTATTTGTCAACATTTGTGTTGAGCCAGAAGCCATTTTGTTAATTGAATGGCCCAATCGCTTCAGGTGTCCCAAATGTGAAAAAAAAGGCTTTTCTTATTTTTGTGTGTCAAATTGATTGTACAGAAATAACTACAAGTTAAAGGTTACTTCGTCATTAGGCTCTGGGTGAAGAAAACCGAAACGATATCTTGTTAAATTTCCTGACCCGGTGTTTAATACTGAGCAAAATAGTTTGAAAGAAGACGAAATCGTGACTGGGGCGCACCCTTCTGTTACCGGAAGCTGCTTATACAGGGCTGCCATAACTTCAATGAACTGCAATAAAATGACATCTCAAACCGTATGCTTACAGCTTATCTTCATTCTTAATTAATTCTTTCAAACTAAAAGTTTGGATGATTTGATTCAGCCTGTGAACAAAGCAGTAGAGGTGCCTTAAAACTGTCCCATGTCACAGGTCACTTGACGTTCCTGGATGAGGTGGAGGGCTTACAACCGGTCGTGGACAGTCTTGTGTCCCAGGGTATCAACCAGATTATTGCACTAGGACACTCCGGCTACGACCGAGCGCTAGTCATCGCCAATACACTGATAGGCGTAGATGTAGTGGTCAGTGGGCGCGATTCGACCCTCTTGCATACAGGTAAACATTGGGCTTTGTCTTCCCTTCCCCCATCCAGACCATTATTCATACCCCAACCGAAACTACAGGGAAAGTCTCATCTGAGTGAGAGGGATTCCCAACATACATAATTCAATAACTTATTCTATTACATACACCAATGATACAACATGCATGTGTGTCTGTATATTAATGCCACTCCAACTTCCACTCTAACAAGGATCTAGACTGCAGCTTTTATGACAAATGCACTGATTTCTTTGGTGTGATATCCGGCCCACATACCCCGCACGTAGGCCTAGTTTGAAAACCTTCACTGTCTGACCCAGTCGGGAAACATTATGACATGACCCACTTGTCAAACAACAAACCATTATAACTTGAAATACACAAACAAGAAACCCTTGTATACAGTCGGCGATGCGTTTGCCTTTTACTAAAAGACTTTGAAAAGAATTTTAAGCAATTGTCTGGTACATGAGTTTGTCAAACAAGCAGAGTAACACAAAAGCACGCTCGTTTGGTTGCGTTTACCATCGTCGCCGAAGGGAATTCTTCCTTTGATGAATTGATGCAACAGACTAATAATTGAAAGGCTGTATTGCAGCTGGGAAGACAGGCCCGTAGGCTGGGGGGGGGGTCGGGGGTCAAACGAACCCCCCCTGCTCGCTTCTGAGTTCCGCTCGGTTGTTGTTTTTTTTTTAAATAAATATATAATTGTAATATACCGTAATTTTCAGAATATATGGCGCAGTTTATACATTGATTCTCATGCGGAAAAATATCTCTGCGGTTTATAATGAACTGCGGGCGGGTTATACGGCAACATTTAAAGAATGAAATCAGTCACTAAACGCTGCGCCATGCCTGCAACGCAGCTGAACCCAGGCCGCCGCTGCGCGCCGCGGCCGGCCAGCCACGCGTACCAGCGGCGCAGCGTTCCGGGCGCGGGGACAAGGCAGTCATGTTTTCATTGGTTACCGTTCACATTGGCTCTACTCATGTGTTGGTGAAGGAAATCAGTCCAGAAAGACTGAATAGACTTGTAAATGCACGATAAGTACCGTTCACACCTCACCGATGTGTGGTACGTCTGTTCGTTTTTGTCTTTTATGGTTGTGTAATCCATGTTGTTTATCATTTTACTGGTCTTAAAAAGTATTGTTGCATAGCCCACCCAGCAAGGACACTAAAACAATTTCGAGGACTCAAGAAAGTTTAGTTTTAATAAAAACACTGGTTTGCACGCTGCTCCACGTTACAATTGAAGAATGCGCTCCGGAGAGTGGCGCGAACTCTGTGGCACTTCGAATTTTCGTTTGGAACGTCTGTGTATGGAGCAATATCTTACCTCCAGTTTCACGAAAGGTGAAATTTAATCAGACTCCAAATATTCTGATTCATAAATTTCGATTTCATATAACCGCTACAAAGTTCCGATGACATATTAATTTGGTCCGTTTTTCCGACTTTTTTTTCCGAAGTGCAAAATGAAATGCGCCTCAAAACATTTTTCCCCATTTTTAGTTAGCTGAGTAAAGGTTATGATGATTTACTAGAATTTATCACTTTTTTAGAACTTCTGAGAATTTTTGTGGGATTTTCTGAGAATTTTTTAATAATCATGGTCATATCATTCACTCGTCACCCAGCGCCAGATTCAAGGTGCTGAGTGAAGAGCAAATTCATATACCAGGCCAATTTACAATAGACCTACGCTGTGAATATTGAAAACTGAAGTAGTGGGCCTATGCAAGTCTATACATGCATCCTTTGGTTCGCGACAAACATGGAACTTGTTTGAGTTTGTGTTCCAAAGCACATTATGATAGGCCTTAGTATAAAACTGTGTGTTCACAGTACCAAAAGTTCCACTTTTGGGTTTGACGAACCCCCCTAGTGTCTGATCAGGCAACGGGCCTCGAACCCAACAAGGAGATATTTTTCAAGATGTATTTTTGCGTTGGGGAGATGTCAATTCATATAACGGGTTTTGCCCTTACCCAACGTATATATTAATAAACACTGTATGCTCAGTGCTTGTCCGAGAGCTTGCGAAAAAAAGTCACAAGCTTATAGTCCAGTCCAGTGACAAATGAACTTTGATGATACTGCGATCATTAGCAGTGGCAGATCCTAGTTGCATGGGCACATCAGGTAGTTAGATCTTGTTTCTGCAGCTGACATGAATCTAACGAAGGGAATTGAACAGTGCCGGTGGCTCCTTGGATATACCACAGCATAATCACGATGACACCTGTGAACAAGTACCGAGAAAACCTGTTTTTATGTCTTAAACATTGTTCATTTGTAACATCTCTGAAGAAATTACAGTTATTTCTGAAGGGAAATGGCTTTGCACGACGACCGTCATATGGTGAACACATGTGTTGTAGAAGTAAACAAACTAAATATAGCACACTGTATCTGGGGCGCTGAAAGTTGCGTGATCCTGGGTCACCAGTAACCAATTGAAAGTTAGCGCATTGGGCGTGAGGCTGGAAACAATGGGTGCGTTCGATTAGCTTACACGTGTAAGTCAAACGTACACGAGAGCGTTTGTTTAGCCATCACGTCATCTTCGTGTCTGCCCTGGTGTCAGCCACCACTACCCCAGCTAGCGCTAGCGGTGGGTCTCTGGAGCTCGGAGGCTGCCCGAGTGTAATGACGTCACGGATGGACTATTCGTGCATGGGCGCGTGATGGAAGTGGCGGGGACTCGATCTTTTTCCCAGAATGCCTTGGCGAATACGCTGCTGCGTTCGATTAGCCTCATTTCGAGGCTTCCCTTGGTGTAACGCCGATGTATTCAGGGAAGCTAATCGAACGCAACCAATGTTGTCGGGTAGGACATGAAAACGAATGGAAAAACGGGTGTGTTCGTTGCATGCATGGGACAGACGACACACGAAAAAGGACTGTCAATGGCGTCGGACATCACGGGAAGGATGAAGTAGTGGCGGCTGCACCGGCGCAGCACCAATGGCCTGATGATGGGGGAGGGATAATCTTATCCAACTTGTAATTCACTGACTGGAGTCCTAGCTACCCGAGGAGCCATCTGAAATAAATCGACTGTGTGTTCATGTCGCCTTGCATTGTGATCGTCCGAACTGTAGCCCCAACTCGATTCACACGAATCAGGCCGACATGGCATTTCACTACATTTCTATCATTGATCAACCCAAAGTACATAGCATACATTCCAAATTGATATGATTGAACTGTTTATGACTTTCCTCAAAAATGATTTGAAAATTTTAAAAAATCATGTCAACTTCAACTATACGTGGAATATTGAAAGTCTTGAAAAGGGTTAATGTATGAAATTTTGATGCAAGACAATCCGAGGTAAAGGGTCATCCATAGAAGTTGCTATTTTTTGTCAAAAGTTTGTAAAATTAATCATGTATATGTAATATATACACTTCAAAAGGTCACCTAATTTAGAATCTAAAAGGTTGCCTAGACACTTCTCATTATTTTCATTTTTGCAGCATGTTTTACCGATGTTATTTACCGGAAGCTTAACAATTAGAATTTCACAGGACGAACCTTTTCTTGATCAAACATCAGAGAATTTTAACGAAATTTGTCTTCCAACTCAGGGCCTTTTATTCAAGTTTTCCTTGTGTATTAAATTAGATTTAACAAAGAGAGAAATCAAAACACAGTCAATTCTTATTAGACATTAATCAAGTACACAGCAAAGAAAAAAGGCCCCATTTAGTACCGAATTTAGCAGAATTTCCGTTAGAGGTATCTATAGATTTCTTTTCAAATCGTCTTTAAACAATAAAAATGATGGTTTACCCCCGTTCATTTCATCTTTTAAATATGGAAGCGGCAAAGCAAAGCAAGCGAAATAAATTAAGTACATTCCTGGAGTTATTATATTCCGGAGAGGATAATTTTGTTATCCAAAAGCATATCCATACTCAAGGTATTTGTAAGCTAATCGCCGATCTGATTCCAAAAAGAGGTGGAAAACTCAAAAGTACAAAAGAGATGCATCAAGGTTTCACCCTCGGCTTGACAAAAAGAACACAAGTTATTATCTCTTTTACCAATTTTAAACAAATAAGAGTTACCGACCAAGATGTAAGTCTCTATTGAATTTTTAACACAATTTAATAACGCCACGACCTCATACCTGAATAAGTAATACCATTTCCTAATACCCACTTCTATAAAAATCATTTCAAGCAGTCAGGGTGAAGCTAAAGATCAAGAGTTGACCCCATCATGATCTGCAGACTTGCAAGCAATACAACTTGAGGTTCCCCACTGTCATGCAGTTTGTCATCAGAACTCATTTTGTATCTGTCAAAATAGTCATTTAGAACAGTGCACACTGTAATTAAGACCAATTTAAGAAATGTTCACAGGAATATCCGTGATACTTCAATGGAAAAATTGAGCTGACTTTTAATTCCTGGTTGACCATATCAATAACTCATGTTCTGCCTCAAGAGGGTAAGGTTTCTTGCCCTAGACTCATAAACTGCTTGTGTGTGGTTAAACAGCTTGAACATCGACAGGAGTAGTAATTCCGCAGCAAGTGTGAACACTATTTCGACAATGTATCAGTCTCAATTTCCCAATATCTCATGTCGTTTGTGTGGTGCGTTGTGGTATGTGGGTGCAACATGGGTACACCTGTGGTTGTTTGTACGTACATGTACATGTACGTAGGACATAAAAGTAACGCTACATGGTACAGCAAGCTGCACGTGCCATGGAGCTATGGTTCGGTGGAACACTGTTCTAACAAGGTCCTTCGGATTCCCAAATTACCTTGTTATAATAGTTACCTTGTATTATCAGTAATGGAAAACAAAGAATTGGGACCTAAAATTGTCCTTGTTATAGACGCGACCTTAGCAGTGCTCTTCTTGTATGTAGGGGCAAGACTACAAGAGCGAGATAACTTTACAACTTTTGACTCTATAAAAACGAACCTCGAGGACTGTATGGAATGTGAAAAATTGAACCTTGAAATTGTACAGAATTTTGTGAGTTAAAAACAATTGGCCGTGTTAATCTTCCGAACTCATAATCTTTTCTTCACTGTGTTTTTTCAGCTTCGGCTTTGTGGTCCACTATTTGGCACATATTCTGTCATTAACAAACTGGGGTCGTACGTCACAGTATGCTGCGCAATGGTGGCATCATGTACGTATGTCTAAATACGGGCACAATGCTTTGTATACAAGTAAGGCCAAGGCTGTATACACATGTAGTATTACATGTACTAACACAGTGGCAGTGCTAAGCGGTAAAAGTCATACATACATGTACACAAACGGCTGCTCAAAGGAAGTGCATTTTGAAGAAGCAAAATCAAATTGTGCCAAAACATTTTTTACCCCGTGCTACGCTTTATTCCTACTTTATCCCATACACAAGGATCAACCTGTCCCAGACTTTCTGACCTTATGCCTATCCCTTGCCAAAGGTCAATCTGTACCAGAATTTTTCACCCTACACCTCATTCCTATTCATATCATTATCATATTATTATTATACTTATGCATATTTATGAGCTTTCCCTTTTCTGGGTCAAAGGTCAAAGTATGCTCAACTGACACTTTGACTGACAATTTGGGAAGCATGAATTCTAAGTAGTGGGGGCACTACTTAGAATTCATGCTTCCCAAATTTGTAGATTTGGCACGTTCGAGAACTGATGGTGGCGTCCGGGTAAACGACGTATGTTGAATGGCTGCCAATATGAGTGCTAACAAATAACCCAGCACACCCCGTGTTTCACCGATGCTTAATATACGACCAAACCTAGATCTTTGACTGAGTTAATCCTCGTTCTTTTTACACAAAACTGGCGGCGAAAAACCAAACTCCATTTAGTCTAAAGGGTGATGTGACAAAATGTTAGAGGTCATGTGTTTTCTTTAGAAATTGACGAGTGGCAATTTGTGGAAACCAACACCACCACTAATCTTTGTGAGTTAATGGCTTTTAACATACACGCAGCAAAAAGACACTAGTCAAAATGACATCTTATTTTAGTCACTACTGATGCCAGATTAGTCATCAACTAAAGACAATTAGTCATTTGGAAATGACTGAACAGAATAATTATTTTGACAAAAAAGGAAGCCCTGATGACGGGGTTTTTTTTAGAGATGCCCAAACAAGTAAAATTTTTGTTGCAAGTTTGAATACTTTTGACCTTGGGTGTAGTGTTTCTTGGTCAAATCACGTTCATGGTTCGTGCCTGTGCACCTAGATACGTCTTTCAAACCCACGTCCAACCATAGTTCAGAATGGGGTAAGAAATTGGCAGAAAACAATTCATCGGTTTGAGTTGATTTTCTTTAATTGTCCAATGTTTGTTTTTAATGTGTGGTAACTGTAAAGTGTGTAATTTGTCACTTTTTGCGCATGTGCTGTTGTATGTTGAAAATGAGTAGAGGTTAGGGTCACATTACATCCCAACTGGCAATTTTCATTGACTCGCTGAAACATTTCCCCATGAGGTGACAAACCCTCGACTGAGACGCCAAAAGGTGACTATCCTGCAGTGGTCCATCCAGACCATAACCCAACGGCCACTGTGTTAGTGGTCCAAGCAGCCCAATACGGCAAATACCTGGGCAACTTGAGTGTATGGTTTGATGACAGCGGTGTTGTTTCAGGATTTGGCGGGAACACCGTCCTACTGGATGACAGTGTGGAGGAAGGTATACAGCAGAAAATGTGTTACTTAAACAATTAACATTTTACAGTCATGTTTAAATGCTATAATCATGTTTACAGTGAACATTACCAATTGGATATGGACATTGAACGGTTTGGCTTGTAAACATGTTGAGAGTGATAGCAAGATTGTGTTTAATTGCCAAACACCTGCCGTTTTAAAGAGCATGGCGTTGAAATTTTGAACTGAAATTTAAACAAAAGTACAGAATTTGCCTTTTTCGGACTCACTGGCAAGCAAACTGGACGTTGCATGCTGCTTGTAATGTGACGTTCACAAATCTGCTCCAAGAGCAGGTTAAGGCTAGTTTTCTTATACAGTTCAGGGTGGTTCAGAACTGTTCGGATGTCGCTATAGTAACTGTATTTTTTAAACTTTGTTGTGATGTAGATTCAGAATTGTATAGTCACAATATTTCAGTTAAGGACAAGATTCTTTAGTGGTTGGCTTGGATTACCGTGAAATTGGTACGTGGTATTCAAGGAAAATACTTCATACACTTGAAAAACTCCCGGGTCAGTTGACCCATACATGGGTCCCATTCGGCGTGGCCTATATCCAGGTCAAAAAATGACCCAGAGAGGATCACATATGACCCAGAAATGGTCAAATATGACCAAAAGGGGGTCATATTTTGACTCAGAGAAGGGTCACGCCGATTGGCACCCAATTCTGGGTCAATCTGACCCGGGAGTTTTAGAGAGTAGAGAGTAAGTAAGTAAAGCGTACGATATCTAACTGATATGAAACATTTTTTTTTTATTATTAAGACCAGGAAATTTTAAAGGAGATGGAGCCTTGGAGAGACCGCGTGACTGAAGTAGCCAATCAGGTGGTCGGACAGACGTTGGTGGATCTGGACTTCGCGGCTTGCGCCTCCGCAGAATGTGCATTGGGGAATCTTGTGGCAGACGCTATGCTGTTCCCCAACTTGAACACATCGGACGGTTGGAGCGATGTTAGTATTAGCATCACGACTACCGGAAGTATGGTCTCATCTGCAGGCGTTGGTGAGTTTTGTCTGTTTAGTCGTGATTTCTTCCCTATGCACGATCTTATTTCAACTGTCATGCAGAAATGAAGTATCAGCGCCTTGAAAATTTAGAAATATGTATATTTTTTTAGGAAAGAGCAAGCTATGTTTTATTCAAAACATCATTATATTGTGCTGAAGGTAATAAAACCGAATCAGGTCTAAATGAGAATCGGAAGGTGCATAATGTAACCGAATGATTGCCATTTGCAATCCAGATGAAATAAAAACGAAGCGGCACAACAGTGTTATGAGGAAAATGCTAGTACCATTCAAAATTTCATCATTGTAACATAGTAATCGCCGCAGCAAAGACCAGACCAAAAACAGCGAGCTTTATTATTTTTGGATATCTCCTGTGGCAGCCCCTACATCTGGGGAACTCTCAGACGTACTGGCATAGTCTTTCCTCGGGTTTTGAGAGAGCTTAGACGAGGACCTTCAATCGTGTAAGGACCCACCAGGGATGCCTTAACTGTCCTGGCTGAGTTTTTCTATCTTCTTCAGACTAATCACCCTTTGCAGAGGCAACTGTGACACATGAGCATTCCTGGTGGAAACAAACCAGGGTTATGGTAGTTACCGGTTTTAAGCTGGTCTTATATGGTGATATAGTCTGGCGCCAGGGATCATGACCAACAGTCGGGCAGGCTTTTTAGCTTCATTTATAGCTACCGCCCGCTTAAATCATGAAGCATCTTGCCCCTGATCAGTAAAGTGCTATAGTTAACCTCACGCTGCCATCATGGGTGTGCTGGGATTAGGGTCTAGTTGTTAACCCGAGAAGCCTACACTTAAATTTGCCACATGGAACGTTCGGACAGTGACCATTGGAATGTCTACCAACAATGATTTGGATAGCGGAAGACTGCAGGCAAGAAAAACTGCTGTCATCAACCATACATTCTTGAGGCGAAATGTTCATATTGCTGCCCTTCAAGAGACTCGTCTATCTGACTCGGGTTCTATCTTGGAGGAAGATTTCACTTTTTTCTGTTTCGGCAGGCCAGCAGGAGAACCCCAAATGTACTGAACTGGTTTTGCAGGGAGAAACAACCTGCTCTGTGGCATTTAGATTCCAGAAACAGTATTCGACAGGCTCCTATTCTTCCAGATGAAGAATGCAAGACAGGGAAGTTTACTTGTCTTTTCAGCATATGCTCCTACACGTAAGGCAGACCCAGAAACCAAAGATAACTCCTACAACCAGTTGTAGGGAATACTGAGACACTCACCTGATAAAGAGAGAATTATGATGCTTGGAGACATGAATGCAAGGATTGGTATAGTATCTATGAGGACTGGCCTACTTGCATTGGCAAGTTGGTGTTGGACGTTTGAATGAAAATGGTCAACGCCTTCTAGAACTGAGCTAGCTGCAGGAATAACCTGATGGTAACCAACACCATGTTTTCCGGTCCCGTCTCTCAGAAGGTCTCCTGGTATCACCCTCTTTCACGCCATTGGCATCAGTTAGAATTTGTTATTGTGAAGCATGTCGTATTGAGGTGCACAATACTAGAACATTTCACAGTGCTGACTGTGAGACATATCACGGCTTAGAAGTTTCTAATATAGTACTTCAAGTTAAACCATAACACCATCACACTCTGAAATGTGTGAAAATCGATATATCTCAAACTTCCCAACCACATCAGAAACAGGCTTACGGTGAGAAGCTCTCTGCTGAGCTTGAGAAATTACCATAGAATTAATTGGGATTCTGAAACCTAATGGGATGTATTCGTAGTAGTGCGCATAAGATTCTTTCTTATTCGTATACTTACTTCTGCCTCTGTATTACTTATAGGACATTTCCTCAAACCCCTACTCATCAAGCTTAAAGATAAAAACAGCTCCGTCACGTGTCCACATCCGGGTCCCTGTACTATCCTCTCCACGCATGCGCACCAGTGTTTCTTTAAGTATCCTCCCACTAATTCGTGTTTTTTCTCGTGTCCCAAAAAAACTACGAAGCTGTAAGGAATTTACAGGTATAGGCGCACATCAGTGGTGAGTGAGTGTAATTTTTACACCTTTGTCAGGTGTAGATTAGTATTATAGTTTGCTCTGTCCGATTGAAGGTGGCAGCTTAAAGCAAAATTTTAGCCCGTCTGCGGATCTCTCGTGGGGAGTTCCAGTCATGGCGGCTACCGAGTGTACGGAGCGGGAAAATATGGCTGACAGCCCGCATCCTACCGTAATGACGAAACCGTGTTCCAGTGGAACATGTCGTAGGGTTCTGGGGGTGGATGACCCACACTCACTGTGCTTTAAATGCCGTTTTGGTTCTAATGGGCATACCTAAGATCTGGGTCTGAAGATGGGCAGTTTATCCTCAGAATTATGGTCTTCCTTTGTGAATGAGGCTAAGGAAAAGAACAAACAGAGATTGGCAGATAAGGCAGCGGCTTTGTAATCGCCAGGGGCTCAGTGCAGCCCCACTAATGCCCCCCGTGGTGCATTTGTCGACAGGGCAGCGTTCCAACAAAGTCTCAATGACATTGAAAAACGCATGCAACATATATGATGCGGAGTATGATGCAAGGTTGGGCCCACAAGTTGGGCCCTTCAAGAGGAGTTAACCCCCCCCATACTGTTTCCCGTATGGGTGATGAGGCCCCTCCCCTTGGCCAGTCGGCTTCCGTTGAAGGTCAGGGTATGAGGCATATTCAGCCAAGGTCTCCCGTGCGGGGCTCCGTTGGCTCTGAGTCAGTCGCACCTAGAGGTTCTGAGTTGCCACGTGGGGGCAACCACAACAGCAACCTTACACGTGATGACGGTGGTGATTCATTGTTACTTCACCCAACGACTGATGAACTGTTTGAGGATTCTGTGTCTCAGGTTTCCACTGGCAATTTTAAACGTGGTCATAGGGCTGCACAAGGAGATGTATCTTCGCAAGATTCGGTTAGTCAAGTGGGGGTTGGCCCGCTTCATGGGGCTGACCGTGATTTGGAGGGATCTCTATTGGAGTTTGAAGGCCTCGATGTCAATGCAGAGTCCACAAAGCCCACTTCGAGGAACGGGAAGACCCTGAGATTACATCAGCTTGTTTTGAGCCTAAGCAGAATAAGGCGCTCTTGCCACGAGCAGCTGGTCATAGGAAATTGATTGATAAATTGTGAGCTGGGAATCCAGAGCGTATTCCCCTGTATCAGGCATCTTCGATAACAAGGTACAAAATTCTAGAGGAGGACTGTAGGAAATATATGGTACCCTCCAGGCTAGACCCTCTCTTGGTCCACGAGCTCAGCCGGGTGGCTCTCAGGTTTCATGCTGAGGCTCCCAAGCTCCCTGATAAGACCTTGGATGTGGCGGATCGCCGCTTCATGAATATAGAGAAGGAAGCTAACATTGGAATGGCTTGTGCTGTGTCTCAATCTTGGCTGTTAGAAGCGGCCTCCAAGCAAATTTCCAAGCTGGAGGGGTGCCTCCAGAATTTTCTTGACCAGCAGAGCTTGGAAGATCTGAAGGACCAGGTTAATATTGGTTCAGTTTCTCGGGCTTTGGGTATGGCTCAGGAGGCCACTCTGGATATGCTAGACCTTCAGGTGAGGGAAGCGGCCAATGTGAAACTAGCCTGACGCACCATGTGGCTTCAGCAGACACGTTGGGTTGATAATACCAAGTCAAAACTCAGGAAAGCTCCCATTACCGGGGATGGTAATCTCTTTGGTAACAACCTCAAGGAAGTAATGGAGGAGTTTAAGTTGGTAGATAGCCAGCTCGATGGAACCGATAGCCTTCGTCGTGTTCCCCTTCATACTGCGATGTACCGGCATGCGTACAAGCCCAAGCCCACCAATGTCCTCCGTCGAAAATCTTCCTCCTCTCAGAGGGAATCCTCTAACCATGGTTTCCAAGGGGGTGCGTCCAAGAAACCTCAGCTGGATGGGAGTAATTTTCGGAGCCCAAAGGCCAACTTCCAAAGGGGTTGTCGGGAAAGAGGGCCTTTTTGGCGTAGTACCTATGGTGGAGGTACCTCTTCCTTTAAATCACAATAGGATAATGCGGGCCCTTCCCGTTCAACCAGAGGATCCGGTGGGGAGTCGAATTCAAAAAAGGGAGGATTTTTGGCAACACATTACAAGCGACCAAGGGTCCTCGAGATCGTGCGGTCCGGTCATCTTTTGGAATTCCAGGAAGTTCCCTATTTCAATGGAATCAAAAAACTTCTGTCGGCTCACTGGCAACAAGTTCTTCTGTTATGTTCGACGAGGGTCAACGCCTTATTAGGCAAAAACGCCATCGAGCCTGAGCCTCAGATCAATCAAAACGAGGGGTTCTATTCAACATTTTTCTGGTGCCGAAGAAACCCTCAGGGTTAAGACCACTCCTCAACCTACGACCTCTGAACGGGTCTATAAAGAAGAAGAAATTCAAGATGAAATCCCTCCGGTCAATAAAGAAAGCAGTAAAACCCTTCGATTGGCTTTGCTCAATAGATCTGAAGGATGCCTACATGCACGTTCCAGTGAGGGAATGTCACAGGAAGTTTTTTGCGGTTCCATATCTGGGGGAAGACTTTTCAATGTCGGGTTCTTCCCTTTGGCCTCACGTCAGCACCGAGAGTGTTCACGAAAATCCTGGCACCTGTTGTGGCCAGGGCGAGAATGGAAGGGGCCCATGTGTTTCCGTATTTAGACGATTTGTTGATAAGGGCTCCGAGCAAGGTTCTAGCTCAAGAGGGAGTCAACAAAATTTTTGTTCTGTTAGAAAGTTGCGGTACAGTTTTTTGGTCAACAAGGGGAAGTCCAGTTTGACTCCCGGCCAGAATCTTGTATATATAGGCGGTCACTTCAAGACCAATTTTAATGTAGTTTGTCTTCCTCAGGAGAGGAGGGTAGAGCCGTTACAGTTTGTAAATCAGTTTATAGATCGGAGTCAGACTGCTGCTCAGGAGTTCTTGCGGCTCCTTGAGATGATGGCAGCCTGTATAGAAGTAGTTTGGCTTGCCAGGCTTCACATGAGGCCAGTTCAGTTGTACCTGCTCCATTTTTGGCGCCCGGCCTCGAGGAATCTGGAGGCTTTGATTCCAATCAACGACCATCTTCTTCATCACCTGCAGTTGGTGGAGGGTAGGGAAGAATTTGCTGCAGGGGGTCCCCATGACGGGGTTGCCCCAGAGATCACTCTGACGACGGATTCGAGCGACTATGGTTGGAGAGTCAGTTTGTACAGGGCCTGTGGTCGCAAATCGAAGTTCAATCCCGGCACATCAACATGAAGGAGTTAATGTCAGTGATGAAAGCCTGTCACCACTTTTGCCCCCTTCTGAGGGGCAAACAGGTCCTAATAAAGTCAGACATTTCCACGGTGGTGTCATACATAAACAACCATGGGGGAACGAGATCTCCCAGCCTTTGTATGGCAGTTTGGAGACTTTGGCTATGGTGTGTGCAGAATCAAATCGTCCTGTCTGCAGTGCACATTCAAAGATCCCAGAACAACCTAGCCGACAAGCTGTTCAGGCAGACGTTGATGAATTCCGAGTGGGGCCTGTCTTGTTCGGTTGTGAAGTCTCTTTTCTGGAAAATGGGCGAGTCAGTGATCGACCTTTTTGCAACAGCCAGCAACAGACAGATCCTAGTGTTTTGCTCGCGGGACCCGCGAAGCAAGGCATTTCACTTGGATGCCTTAACTCGGAATTGGGATGGGTTGACAGCATATGCTTTCCCCCCGATCGCACTGATTCATTTGGTTCTGGATCGCATAGAGCGTTACAAATGTGCCAACTTTTAAAATGTGCCAACTTTTAACGCCCAGTAAATAGGAGAAAGATATGTAATTTTAACAAAACATGAAAATCCCCTTAATGCTTAAACGTAACAAGGTTCGGTGAAATTCACAGAGAATAAAAATGTTACTAGTTCAAAAAACAAAAGAAAAAGTTTGAAAAGCACATTAAGAAAACGGTGAACTAAAGACAAAATCATCAGTCAAGGGGGTACACAAAGTTTTATGGATGCAGATTACCAGCGAAAAATTGCAGCGGCGATCATAGGGTACAAAGGGGTTTCGTGGTTGTGAAACAGATGGTGCGAAGCAAGCGTTCGCTGCGCTCTGGCTATGGACATACCAGGCATGCGAGAAAGCAGTAATTGGCCAAATGTTACGGCCCGGGCAGTTCAAACTCCTTCTGTGTCCATCCTCTATGGTAGAAGGAAAGCACCAGGCCTGGTGGTCAACCAAGGTTGCGCTTCGAATATGTTCTAAAGAGAAACTTAGCGGACTTTGGTATTGACCACGCTTCCTGGTCTTTTGTCAGCGAGACATTTGGCAAGCCAATCTTCTCCGTGGAAAACAGATACGATTAATAACTTAGAGAGATTGAGAAAGCGTCGATGTAGAAGAAATAACAGATGATAGAATATCTCAACGGCATTGTCAGCTGTGACAGACGCCTGCCATTTTTTTAAAAATATATTTGTTATTTTTACGGATACAGGAGATATTACGATAGGTACCATTAACAAGATAATACCATACGGCGATACCATAGACGTTATTGAGCTGAAAGGCAGACACCTACTAGAAGCACTGGAAAACTCCGTATTTGATTGGGATGAAGACAAGATCAATTACCAAATGATGCAAATGGCTGGTGAGTAAAACTAAAGTTAATGTTCTTGAAGCGAACCTATTGTAAACCGTTAGTTAACACATCGGAGACATCTTTGAGCTTTCTAAATTCCCCTATTATAGCTCCTAGTAACACCGCTTTCCTTGGAACGGAATGTTTCATTGACTGCCGTAAACCTATCTGCGTCCATAATCTATATTCTAAAAAAAGAGCGACGACAAACCTTTTGCTCATCGATTTTCTACACTTCGTTGGCTATGTTGTCGATTTTCTATATGTTTTTTCACACGGATTCATATGGAGTTTTTTAACTTAAAATAAATGGCCTCACCAAGTAAAAAAAAGAATCATGTGTACGGAGAGAAGACAGGCCTAGAGCCGTGTTAATGACAGGAAAAAGTTGCAACTCTAATTAAACCACTCTACTTGTGAAGTCATCCTGTTCAGAAAAAAATGTCAATTATTATGAAGAATTTAGTATTCTCTAAGAGTGTAAAGTCATTTCCTTGAAAGGACTGACCGATCAAATTGATTTGATAGAGAAATTTCAGTGAACACTGAATTATTACCGGTACGTCAGACACAGTTACGTACGCCATTTAAGAAGTTTAGGCCTAACAGGTTCCGTGTTCTCCTTGAATATTTCGATATGCCGCGCTAATATTTTCCATTCATTTCCGGTGGCTGTTAAGGATTTTCAATTAAAGACTCCTTTCAGTTCACTGAGACTTATATTTTAATGTGTCCTGATCTGGTTGTTAGTTTTATTTCATATATTTAATTTTAATTGTAACGTATAATTTTTCTTTTGTTTTGTGTTTTTTCCCTTAAACTTCGCATTTACCCAACTTTACTCTCAGTTTATCATCAGTTTTAACTCTTCCTCTATTAGCAAGTTATGCACGAAAGTGTAGTTGGAGTGTAGTTGGGGCATTCATTGTAACTAAATTAAAATAACAAAAACAGCCACCCAGGCACCTGCAATGCCATTTGAAGCAAGATATGGGACGGAGAGAACCCCCCCCCGCGTTTGTGTTGGTCATGGTTTGATCGGAATCTCAGGAATTCTTTACAGACTTCTAGGGGGATGTGTTAGGTAACAATAGCCTAGAGTGCGTATAGGGATTGGACAGGTAAGGTGGGTACCCCTCCGTCCCATATCTTGCCTGGCACCTGCAATGCATAACCTCCATTGAAGTTTCAAGAACTTTTAACGATGACAATTCATGTTAAACTTTGCAGACCAGATTAATCGTTTAGAAACTTACCGGTACAATACTTCTCAGATGACGTACCGTATTCCCCGAACGAAATATCCTCCGAGGGTGACCAAGACCATGTATAATAATTCCAAGGTTGTGAACGTTTCTTCATTTGAGGAGACAGTGAAGTATGGTTCCCAAATTAGCCGCTCGCCCGGCCAGACGTGGTTATTGGTGGTGTAAAAAGTCCCCCAACTAACTCCGTGCAGTCATATCGAAAGCAATTAGCACAGACATCTTGAATCTAGCATATTTCCGCAGCTAACTTGTACATATAAATCCACTGTGTGTGCGCCTTACGATCCACCGATGGTGCCAACTGCATGTCTCTGTGTGTGGCTCGATATGCGTGCACAGTTCATGAACCCAGTCGAAGAGTAGTTGCACAATTAACGGCTTGGGCCAGGAATAAAGCCCGTATGCACATGCAGATGTTGAATAGCTAGCCAACGTTGGACAATGGTTCGAGTTCATCTCACTAAGTATTAGTTAAGACGTTTTGTTCTCTTGTACAATATGGACAAAAGTGGAGGAAGGGTCGTGGTTTAAGTTGGAGAAACGACTCAAAGGTGGAGATTCTTTGATTCAAATACGAATGTCCACCTTTTGTCATTTCTCCTTTGCAGAATTTCAAATTTGAGAGTGCGAGCAATTGACGAGGGACGGGTGCACATGTTTGAGTCCAGATACAGCAAGAAAACGTAAACATTGCAAATTTAACCCTGAATAAACTTTTATTTAAAAATGTTCACTTTATTTTATTTTTTCAGGAATGCGTGTAGTGTATGACCTGTCCCGTTTGCCTGGTGACCGTGTAGTGTCTATTGATGTACGGTGCGCAGACTGCCCTGTGCCCGCCTACGATAAACTGCGTCTGGATGCCGTCTACAAAGTAGCGGTTAACAGCTACATCGAGCAGGGCAAATACGGGTATTCGTCCCTCACAAAGAAGCTAAGCGTCCGAAGGGGTATGGACAATGTACATAAACACCTCTCTTAAAATTTCCTCATTTTCAGCCGTGGCAAAGCAAAGGGATGGGGAGCTCATCAACGGACACAAATTTGGTCTCGAAAGTGTAAGAGTTATGACGGTCAAGGAAAATACATTTATCTGTGCTGTAAAATATCACGTTAGTTCAATTGGCGCGCTAATTAGCGGTAGCATAGATGGGCTACTGGGCGGTCCCCCATTAACAATTCCATCTGAGTTTACGCTGGTACACCTTTGAAGAAATAGAGAAATTTTAAGCGGGTCCTTACGGTCTGCATTATGATGGCCACGATCGTGCTCTCCAATCCACTTTACCATTTGATTACAGTGGCTTCCTTGCTGTCAAAGTGATTTTGGCAATTGGGCAAAAACTGAAACAATAACTGCTGTATTTCCCGCATAATCTATTCATTACAAGCTATGTTTAGTGCACGTTAATACTGAATGTCACCGTCTCCTGCTAGAGTTCTTAAAAAAGATACTTGCAGTGGCAGCCTCGTTTTCGTATCCGTCCCCATAATCCAACTCCACGTGTAACGAGACAAGGCGCGAGAAAGCGTCGGCATAGAGACGAGTTTTTCTTTACCAACACATTGCGTTCACTCGAGTTTCTTTAGAACATAATTTTCCTCCATCAAAAAATGAAACGTGTGTCACAATGCGATTAATGGACACAGGTAAAACTACATATCAACCGTGGAGGAAGCGTATATCTCGCTGACAATCAGTTCTGATTTAACCTCCTTCCCTGGAAAACAAGTTTCTTACTCATTGGTCATTACAGGCGGCCTGGATGCAGACATCTTGAGGGACTACCTCCTGAAATTTTCACCCATTTCCCACAGCGTTGAGCTTGGGCGCCAAATCATACACAACGGAGATGCTTCCTGCTTTACCGACATGGAGTCCTCGGCAACTGCCCTGCGAGGCTGGAACCTGTCGATCATTTCGTGGGGGATATATGTATTTTTTCTACAATTGAAATCGTATATTAGGACAGAGGAAGCATAGGCTTCATTTATAAGCGTTTTCAATGAATGCTGCCCCCTTGTGTTGGTTTTTGTCTTCAGCAAAGAGGCTTACAGTTTGATTGTGTCGAAGTAAGCGGTTTTACATGCATTTATCACTTGCTATTTTGAATTTAAAGCTTGTTCTCGCTTGTTTCCCGGCCTCCATTTTTTGCATTTTTTTTTTCAATACACTCCTTGCTGTGGCAAGTTCGGGAACGCCATCAACAGATGAACATGGTCTATAGAGAACCCATCTACACGTTCGCAAAACTAACATTTCATTTCATTTGCAGCAATATATAAAACAATCATTTAACAAGGCGTTTTGTATTGGTTACTATCATTGCTTCAGAGGAAATTTCCCTGAGACATGTAGCTGGGCACGTATTCTGGTTATACAGCATAATAAATTACTCTAACTTGCTTTGTCACGGCATATTGCAAAAAAACATCATTTACACATTACAAGTTGTATATGATTAGTTGTTACTTTCGCAATGGAAATCACACGTAATATTCACTGCCATACTTTCTATTGTATTTCTATATCAATTTTTAAGAAGCTGGCATCAAATAGATGCGTCTGCAACACGAAACTTTGGTCTGATTCTAAAGTCACTGCAGAAGATTACATGACCAAAAGGTATACTTCGATGTAAATAAAGCTCTTATTATACATGTAGATCAAGTAAAGCGTCTATTGTGCAAATGGCTCTGGTCTAATTAACCTTCAGGAACGTTTTGTAGGTTTCAGTGAAAATTAAACACAACTTATGAACCTAATGCGAATATATTTCGGCCGATTGTTGCACGTTAACGGGATATTATCTCTGTTTCTTTACAGATAGCAGGAGAAAGTATTTGCCTTACTTTGGAAAATATCAGTTTTATGATGGCTCTGATTCAAACTGACAAATAGCGAGGTGTTCACTCGAAACTATGAGCCCTATTTAAAATTTGGTTTTGGTACAATTTTTTCAACAATAGCATTCTATCTGTAAATTGCAAAATATTTATGTTTCAGATGAAATTTTTATAACATACGTAGCCTCTTGCCCTGTCAGTGTGCCATCACAACAGGATTCAAACGAACCAAGAACCGAACTCTGCAGTCTTATTTCTGTCCACAACCCCCTCCCCTTACTTCCGTCCTCCCCTGTGCCGTTTCCCCTTCACCACGTCGTGGTTTACATACAGCTCGCTCCCTTTCTTTAAAACTGGCATGACAACTGCCTTCTCGTATTCGTTGCCACCCGATTTCACCTCCACAGGATAATCGGTGACTTCATAGACCGTCCCCGAGTCAGGCCTAGTCCCACGCCAGTCAGGGTCCGGCGGGAAGGTGAGATCCATGGACTCGGGCACCAGACCCTGGTAGGCCGACATCTGATGAGGGCGGTTGGGGCCAACTCGAGCGGAAAGAGCCGTGTAGTCCGTCTGCTGCTGATGATGATCGTCGAGTGCTTGGCACGCAGCAACCGGGTCCGGCCTAAGCTGACGCTTAATCTTCATCCGCAGTAGGAACAGGCTTGTTACCACTATTACTAGCACGAGGACACAGGAGCAGACGACTACGACAATCATGCTTAAATTCGAGGAGTTGGTGCTTGGGAGACCCGGCGGATCAGTTCCTTTCATCAAGATCTGCAGTGTAACCGTGTCTAAAGCATACTCATTAGACCCATCGGAGACGAGACAGGTTAGGTTGAATATCTCCTTATACAATATGGTTTGTAGGTTGAATAAGTTCAAAACGCCGTCTTGGATTTGATAGTCAAATTGGAGATTCTGTGACGCATTCGGTAATGTCCATGTATATAACCTGTAGCTTTCCGGGAAGTAGCGACCACGGCACGTGAAGGAAACGTTGGCACCGCTCCGAATCGTTAAAAGCCTCGGCTGTATCTCGGCCTCCGGTGGAATATCCACGACTACTGAGCAGTTTCTTAGGCCAAGCAGTACTTCACTTCTCAGCCGACAGGTCAGTATCAGACCGTCGTCGCTCTCTGTAACACGGTGGGTGTATGTCAGACTGCCTGCGGAAGGCCCGGCGACTAGCTTTGGGCCTCTGTACCAGTAGAGCTGAGCGGGAGGAATTCCACCCCTGGAATAGCACGTGAAAAGTACGTCAGTACCAACCAAGTGATGGGGTACAGGGTGACGCATCAGACATTGTGGTGATGTATCGTTGGGCGGCGCGATCACAGTGATGTATACAGGGGGTGACCTAAGCAACTCGCCTCCCGGAGATTCATAATTGCAAAGATAGCCACCTGCATCTTCTGGTAGTACACTGCTAATTGTCAAAGTGGCTGTTATCTTACCAAGACCCAGACTCTCGGAGCAGGTGCGACGTGCAGAACAGGGGAACGTGCCGTTTTCATTCATGAACTCAACCGAACCTCGCCCTACTAAGAACCATCCGCGCGGCTCCCTCCACGTGCACTGCAGTACAGTTGTCTCTCCAACGACAGCAGTAATGTTGTCAGGTGCCACGGTGAGCTCTGCACCATTCTGCGCACTGGTGAGGTAAACCATCCTCATCCAAAACAGAAGTCCAAGAGGCGTCAACTGCAACGCGCCCATGCTGCTAGGTTTGCCAGTCTCTGCGAATGTACCTGTATGAAACGACATGGACCAGAGCGCCTCGTCTTGTGCTCACCAAGTGGAATGTTTGGAAGATTAAAGAATGAAAGTAAAAAAAAAACTAGCCCTGACTTCCTTGACATCACTTCCTGCATCTACCAGGTTTGAGCTAGGTCATTATTATGGAGAGTGACAAGCACGACAATGTGCCTGCTTCCTCGCTTCTTCCACCGGAAATAATTAAAGTGTTGTATTCACACTTTGTACCGTATACTCCGTTATTCCAACTGCACCCTTTCCATTACACTCAATTTTGTAATCATCGCGTAAAAAGTTGTATTTTCCCAACGTCCTTGCCGACTTGACCCTCAAATGAAGAACAACTAATGTTTCCTTCGACCAGATGTATCCTAAATTGAGTCTACTTGGTGTCAAAAGGATTGCCTTAAACACCCAAGACAGTCGGTCCCGTTGTTACGACACAGACACTGACTAGGACATTCACGCCAAATGCGGTCAGCATGCAGACATAAACCACAGGGCCCATGATGAGCGTGACAACTATGATCCTAAATTGTGAAAGTAGCAAGTCTCATGATCCTGAAGTAAATAAGACTAAGCACGACACCAATGTCACAGCTGGGGATTTCCCTCGTTGGTCATCCTCAGCAGACAGACAACACAGTCGGGATATGATCTCATTCGGGGAAATATGCTTCTTGCGCAATGGACTGGGACGCTCGGATTCCAAGTTACAGTTAAGCAGAACAGCAATGATATATTTTTTTGTCGACGGGCAAATGTTCCCTGTGCGAGCGTTAAAAAAACCCACATCAACAGAAACAAAATGCTTGGAAGAAAATTATTAAGAAAAATTAAAGTAAACCTAAAAATTGTGTATGTGGACAAAACACAGGCTGTTACAGCTGTTAAAGTCACTCCGAGACTTATGACCGTCCTATGAGTTACCTTATAACATAAAGTTATGACCAAGTAAGTCCTTTAAGCAGACAGAGGTCTGAAAGCTGGACCTCTAAAATGACGTAACATGACAGGGATGGCAGCATTATACTGCATTCTTACTGTATAACATGCTTTTTTAAAGTACCTTTCATATTTCAACCCAATCAGACATGAACCTCAGAAAACAAAGAACTTTAAATAATGCCCTTTTAATGTGATATAACTTGATACTCAACGCATCGTCGCGACGTTACTTTAATATTGTTTTCCTTTAACACACGCCCCTGTTTAAGTGCTCGGAGCGTTTCGACTCAATCGGACCTGTTCTTCAGAAGATAAAAAGCAAACGGTCACCTTTAACGAAACATGCACCTTCACTTGAACGATGCCAAAAACACCAGACATTTTATACCGGACATGTTTATATTTGTGCATTTTGAAAACTGCGGTTCTCTCAGGCGGGTCATGTTTTGATCTTGTCCAAATCCCCCCCCCCCATTTCGCCACCAGGTGTACTGACGTGTATGACGGGGTTCTGTGACAGTCATGTATTTATTGTCCTCTTAATTGCCAGGTTTGATATTAAAAAAAAACAAAAGGCCTGCAGTCTGTCTGTGGCATTGCTGATTGTTACATGTACAAATGTCGCAAGAGACAAGGATGGCGAGGTGATCTGTGCCTGTGTCCGGGGAAAGTGTCTCATATTACACAATCGCAAGCAAGAGAACAAAAACAACACCTGTTTTCACTTCATGCCGACACAAGTTAATATGTTATGATTCATAAACGTGAAGAATTGCCTCACATCAGAACAACATGTTACTGAACCATTTAATCCGTGGATTATTTTCCTTAAAAATCAGCAACATCTTGAAGTAATGCATTTAGTTTAACCATTCTTCAAAGTGTCATTATACATGCCACAACATAATTTCAATTATTTGGAAAAAAATTTACTGCCAAAATAGGCCGAGAATAAAAACGATAAAACAATAATCAAATCCATCCTTCTTAAAACTTGATTGAACTCTTTTCAAAGAAATATGCACATCGAAAAGCATGCAAAATGTACAAATTCCAGGAACACAGTTCATTTTACTGAAGGGAAAAGCTACGTCTACTCAGTTTGCGGTGTACGTAACTTCAATAGAAAACGTCAAAATGTCCTCCCATTTCTGAAATTTGAGACTGTAGAAACAGTTATAAATGTTAAGTATGAGACTTTGCATAATCATCAGGACTCTGAATCAGTGTGTTAGCTGTTATGTCCTCCGTTAACTGCCAAACTCTTCACTGACTTTTGATTTTCTTCTTCAGTGAACCAAAGCGTTTCTGACGCTGCTTCCACATGTGACTCAGCATGAATGGTCCACCTGACACAGAACAGAGAAAAGCCATAGATTTACCTTCTCTTTCCATTATAACACCGGCGGGGGGGGGCTATATCAGCGGTATATTTTTGGGTCAAGCCTGAGCACACTTATAGCATTCGTCTGTGGCACATTTTGAAGCTAATTTACGCAAGTTTGGATGTATCGTTCTTGCAGAACGTAAAATTGTCGACGCAGTGTGCTGGAAAAACTTGGTTCTTCATTGACCGCTGACTTGTCATGTATCTCCCAGAAAAGTGTCCCACGAATACACACGTTTGTGGAAACTTACATGGAGGGAGTGAGAAGGAAGCAGTGAGGCATGTGATCGGTGACAAAGAAAAATTGACCATCAGAGGAAAGTCCAATAACAAGGGAAACCATGATCTTTGCATTGCATAAACAGGGAGTGAAATGGTGGACCGTAGGGAGAGTTAACGCTTTCTGATCACCTACGCTCGGGGGGGGGGGCTGGACCGTTTTGGAGAGAAGTCACATATATGAAGCTATGAAACACTCTGATTGGGCAACACCCTTGCAATTCTTGCAGGGTTTAATTTGAATCTGCGGGACAAGAGTTTCAGTGTTCACATTTTTTTCAAAAATTCATAACTTTATTTACTGGACATTTACACCCACACGAATGGCTGTCTGGTGGCTACTCTAATCTGACAGGCCACCTCCACTGACATCCGAGTCTATCAGCCAGGCCCGCTTCCCAGTAAAAAGAGCCCAGATTGTGGGGTGTTGCGTAATTTCCTTTATTCCCGAAATTGGCCAAGTGTGTTGCTGAATGCCTGTGGCGTCTTTTCAAATGTGGCCAGATTAGCGTGCAGCAGTACTGTATCGCTCATCGCTGGAGCACTTTTGTCCCCACTGATAATCCACTGACACTGAATGCCACAAACAGTGGTATGCTATTTCAAAACAATGACGGATTAACTCCGCTAATGCCAACTGAAAAATGAATGGCAAATCCTGCAGCTCGGTCTTTTATTCCAAATACGGCCTTTTGTTACAAGGCCCAGCTCTTTTGTCTGATTTTGATTACAGTGGCTATGCATACAAACCTAAGGTGCCCGATTCCGGGAAACCCCGGAGACAAGTGGATAATTAAGGTTTGAATAAAATGAGGAAATAATGGATGAGCTGGTAAGATGATTGAGAACAAACAAAATTTTAGAAATGAACAAGCATGACTTGAATTTTAAGCATACTATCGTTACCCTCGCTCTAGCGTATGTAACTTGGGAGCACTGTATGACCTATTGTTGACATTAGGCCATATCCACAATTATACTGCTATCTGTGGCTATGGCTACACACTGTAGCGCATCGATGACAAAAAAAAAAGCCACAGCCACAGATGTGTCTATCTCTACTGCCCCATCACAGTGGATGTGGCTAACGCCTATCCATCTGTTTACTGCTGTCCAATCCCCATTTACATGCATTTATTTTTTATCACAGCCTAATGTCCCTTCTTCATCTCCCACTAGAGCTTTTACCCTTGCTCTAACCACCGCAAGAACTTTCCCAGTGGTCCATTTAACACTCCTGCAGGACTGAATTGAGGTACAACACTGTCTGGAATCAACTCACCTGTGGCAATCAATCCCAGATGTACGTACAAATAGTAGTCAAAACTGAAAGCCATGTTGACAGAGTTTGGCAGAACTAGCGAAAACATGCCAGTGTCCCTGAAATATGGGATTGCGATGTACGTCACGATAGCTGTGGACAGGAAAAATTGCAATGTAAACGTTTTCAAAAGAGAAAGCAACAAAAACGTTAACATTGGGGGGGCTAATCATCCTAATGTACAGTCACACGGCCACATTTACTAAAGACACACTGAACAAAGGTAATGACCCATATCTGACCATTTTAAGCACAGCCAAATGAGTCCGCCCTGTTCTGGAATGCACTATTCTGTCATCAGGGTAATTAAATTCTGTCTTCCAAGGGAGAGGCTACCCAGACAACCATGGCAAAAGGACAAAAAAGTCCTGTTTTCTTTCCCTTTCTCAAAGATTATGCCATCAAATCCCTTAAAGTAAATAACAGAGACCACCAACAAGGGAGACAGGTATACAAAGTCTCCAAAGTTCTTTACAGGAGAGAGGAATGCCTAAAGAATGTGGGTCCAGTACAGTCAGACCAGACCTGGATGCCTAGATAAGCAGTGCATTTGTGAATTTGATGGTGGTGCATAATTAAAATTCCTCTTAAGTACAGTTTTGCACTTTGCATCCAATCCCCTCAACCTATCCTCCACAATTCTACCCCCCATCATCCCGTATCTTCCATGTCTGCTTTGACTCCACTCTTAATCCCATCCATCTCCAATCCCACATCCACCTTATCTTTCCATCCATATCCTACTCCACCCTCCATCTTCTTGTCCATTTCCTACTCCGCCCCCTCCCATCATCCTATCCATCTCTTACTCTTCCCCCTCCCCATTATCCCATTCATCTCCTTCTCTGCCCCCTCCCCAACATTANCATCTCCTTCTCTGCCCCCTCCCCGTCATCCTATCCATCTCTTGCTTTAGCCCCCTCCCCATCATCCTATCCATCTCTTGCTTTGGCCCCCTCCCCATCATCCTATCCATCTCCTACTCTGCCCCCTCCCCATCATTCCCTTCACTTCTTACTCTGGCTGTCCCATCATCCCACTAATCCAGCCCAACCATTACACCAACCTTACTTATCCAGCATTTCATCCACTGTCTACATATATGTACCTTGTCCCCATGATCCTCCTCCTACAGGTACCCCTCCCCCAACAAACATCCTAATCTGTCACTTGGACCCCCATCCTTTACAACTCAATACAACTCAAAATGTTAACACTCCACTTTTATAAATTTTTCACTAAATTCATAAACTACGCTTCAAAGCGTTAATGCCATATGAGACTATTTAAATACTGATTCCAAGAGGAAGCAAACAAGCACTCAGTGGCAGATTGTAACACCAATGTACCTGCAAGGAAAAACTTTTAAGGACGGCCAGACGGATGGACAGAAGATGGAAATCAGAATTACACAGGCTCGCATTAGCTTCGCAGCTCGCGAAAAATCAAAAACTGATGCACTGCACTTCATATGTGCAACTTTTGGGCTTTATTTTTCCTTTATTTTAATCAGCCAGGATCTGCTCAGGATGA
Source organism: Acanthaster planci (assembly GCF_001949145.1). The sequence continues at coordinate 2,206,148 of NW_019091361.1, forward strand.
CCTCTCACCTTCAGACATTAACCCCAGGGGGTAGAGTGGTATCCACATGGTGTACCGCAGCCAGGATATGACCTCGCTCTCATAGTTCAGTGTCGCGCATATGTAAAACGGGTACCTGGAGGCAAATTGTACAGGGTATATGTGTCAAAATTAAACAGGTATAAACATTGATAAGGGGTGGATATTGGTAACTGAGACATGGGCATCGTATGATAGGCAGGACTGCTTGCCAAGATTACTCTTACATGACACTGCCCCTCTCTGTGCAACCCCAGGAACTAAAGCCGTATGGAATTTTCACACATCTCTCCTAGGTCGCATTACACCCTTGCGACCTCCGTCTGAACAGTTAATATCAACAACCAATTCAAATCCTCACTGAATTCCTGTCTGTTCAATCGGACGTACACTTTGTAACTTACTTGTAGCTCCCTTCTTCTGTAATACCTTTTCATTGCTGTAAGCATGAAATGATACCTTTAGGTCAATACATTGCATTGTAAGAGTGAGCCATTATCACTGACGCGAATCATCGTAATCATTGTAACCATCAATATCATTATGACAGCAAAATTTGGCAGATATTACGGACAACTAAGCACCCCTCTAATCATGGGACAGTTTAATTTTGAGGTATGTGGAAATTTGCAAGGGAGACAACAGACCAAGTTCTCTGCTTGTCATGGTGAATG
>NW_019091361.1:2207086-2269157 GCF_001949145.1 Acanthaster planci
ATTTCCTACTCCGCCCCTCCCCATTATCCTATCCATCTCTTACTTTGGCCCCCTCCCCATTATCCTATCCATCTCCAACTCCACCCCTACCCATCATTCCCTTCACTTCTTATTCTGGCTGTCCCATCATCCCACTAATCCAGCCCAACCATTAAGCCAACCTCATCCAGCATTTCATCCACTGTCTACATACATGTACCTTGTGCCCATGATCCTCCTCCTACAGGTACCGCTCCCCCAACAAACATCCTAATCTGTCACTTGGACCCCCATCCTTTACAACTCAATACAACTCAAAATGTTAACACTCCGCTTTTATAAATTTTTCACTAAATTCATAAACTACGCTTCAAAGCGTTAATGCCATATGAGACTATTTAAATACTGATTCCAAGAGGAAGCAAACAAGCACTCAGTGGCACATTGTAACACCAATGTACCTGCAAGGAAAAACTTTAACATTTGAGGACGGCCAGACGGATGGACAGAAGATGGAAATCAGAATTACACAGGCTCGCATTTGCTTCGCGGCTCGCGAAAAATCAAAAACTGATGCACTGCACTTCATATGTGCAACTTTTGGGCTTTATTTTTCCTTTATTTTAATCAGCCAGGATCTGCTCAGGATGACCTCTCACCTTCAGACATTAACCCCAGGGGGTAGAGTGGTATCCACATGGTGTACCGCAGCCAGGATATGACCTCGCTCTCATAGTTCAGTGTCGCGCATATGTAAAACGGGTACCTGGTGGCAAATTGTACAGGGTATATGTGTCAGAATTAAACGGATATAAACATTGATAAGGGGTGGATATTGGTAACTGAGACATGGGCATCGTATGATAGACAGGACTGCTTGCCAAGATTACTCTTACATGACACTGCCCCTCTTTGTGCAATCCCATTGAACTAAAGCCGTATGGAATTTTCACACATCTCTCCTAGGTCGCATTACACCCTTGCGACCTCCGTCTGAACAGTTAATATTAACAACTAATTCAAATTCTCACTGAATTCCTGTCTGTTCAATCGGACGTACACTTTGTAACTTACTTGTAGCTCCCTTCTTCAGTAATACCTTTTCATTACTGTAAGCATGAAATGATACCTTTAGGTCAATGCATTGCATTGTAAGAGTGAGCTATTATCACTGACGTGAATCATCGTAATCATTGTAACCATCAATATCATTATGACAGCAAAATTTGGCAGATATTACGGACAACTAAGCACCCCTCTAATCATGGGACAGTTTAATTTTGAGGTGTGTGGAAATTTGCAAGGGAGACAACAGACCAAGTTCTCTGCTTGTCATGGTGAATCNATCATGGATAGTTGAAATGGTCTAAGCAAAAGTCATACATCTTTACTAGCTCACCTAACAACCTCTATGGCACTCCATATCATAAACAAGTAGCACACAATTGGCTCTCCATGAATATCTTCATTTGGCATGATAACCATGAACAGCAGCAGGTCGCGACCCAGGACCTTCAGCAAAGAAGAAACATATCCACTTAGCAATGCTGAATTTGCAAATTTCAACAAAACTTGTTCACATAATTTAAGGTGTCAGATAATTTTGAATTGATAAGTTCCCTAGCATGACAACAGACCCATTGTGCCTTTAAGTCATGTGACCTGTAGTGGGGATCACCATCACCCATCAACCAGCATGGCGTCCTCTCATAGCAAAGTGTGTCACAAGTGTCATTTATCAAGAACAAAGCCGACAGTCAGTAGAGTACCCAGACCACTGATGTGCTAATGCTTAAGTCAACTTTAATTTTGGTAAACAACACTTGCAAAACACTGTGCTTTGGGAGAACGCCATGTTTGTTGACGTTTGATACCCACTATAGGTCACACGACATAGTGTGCATAATCGGTCTATTAAGACTCTTTTCTCCCAGGCACGCCACATGATGGCTGCGTGTCTCCTACGGATGTCAGGACTGGCAGGTTTTGCATTAGATATTCGGATGACAAATCGCTCAAACATTATTGATGCTGGTTCAGGATGAAGCGTGGTCACACTAGTACCAATTGTGTTGCACGGCCATCAACTGTATAGGAACGCCTACTTTCTCCAGTGAACAGTAAAATGAGATAACAGAGGTTGCTGCATCATGTTTTGGACACAGCGATCACATTTGCGATCTAACAGGTACTCAATGGCATCTCACATGCTCAGTGTTCCATGCCTCCCTAGAGTGTTAACAAAAACACTCTGTGTCCGAAATCACAGCAGTCATCAATTGATACATGATGGCCATACCTGGATAACTGGGGCAACCACACCTGTTTTGACGAGGCCCGTGAGAGGGTGAACGATCTCCAGCAGGGCCAGAAGCTGACACATTCCCAGAGGATAAAAGAACTTCTCAAAAGCAGCAAACATCTCAGCTGGGGAGTAACCAAAAAAAACAAAAACACAGACTCATGGAGAGATTTGAGTAAATGAAAATACTCGAAGTTCAACTCATAAAGGCTAGAAGACTGACATACTTTTAAAGAAGGCGATGTGAATATGAACTGTCTTCTAGCACAGACCTATGCATCCCTAAAAAGTCTTAATTCTTAACACGAGGGACCTGAAATTTCTCCAGTATATGTAGGTTCTTGGGATATTCTGGCACCATTCCTCAGTGACCATATTGATACATTGTGACTAGACCAAGTCAGACTTTAACCTAAAGACAGCAAGTCAACTGACTCACATGACTCACACCTCGTTAATTCAAGCCAAACATCAATCCTGACTCACACTGAAACAGACACACTCAGAGGAACGTTAAAATCTGTAAATGCAAACCTGGAATAGATTTGTCTTCCACATGGCGAGGAAAAACTTACGCTACCTTAATGATCCCACGAGGTCCTAGCATGAATCAGCAAGTTTTAGAATGACCAAAGGAAATAAATGCACACAAGGTAATGGGGTGAGGCACAGAAATTGCAAGCTCTGACTTCTTTTGGTTTAATCAAAAGGAAGCTGGGAACTCAAGTTTCACCCACAAAAGTTGAAGCATTCAAAAAATTCCACACATGATTCAATCTTGGTGCTGCAAAAAAGTGTCTGAAATTAAATCCTATCAAATATTCCTTTTGATAATGTTTTTCACAAGTCCAAGAGGTTGGCAATGGGCATTAATATGCTTCCTTCAGCTCAAGAATTTTTTGTTGGTTGTTTTGTTTGTTCCCACGGTACTTTTCTCACAAGTTAACCACTTATCCTACAAAGATAGCCTACAAATAATAGCTTTATCGGAATGAGAAGAGACACACAGAATTTTTGCTTACATTTGCCGTAGACAATGAACCAGACAAACAACAGCACGGTGGTGTAGCTGTAGCCCAGGAATTGGATCAAGTTATAGATGAACAAGTAAACCCTCTTCAAATCTGCATATGCTGCAGAGGGAAACCAAGTAATTACACAGGACCTTAAGTAATTTAACACCACAAGCCTATGAAAATGTCGATCTTGAAGTTTCAAACAGAAAACTGTCTCTCAATGCAGGGCCGGCAACGGTGCACACTGGGGGGTGCGCAAACATTGCATGCACACGTGGGCAGAGTGAAGGCATTTTTTTGGGGGGGGGAAGGGGTAATGCCAGAGTCAATTTGCCAGCTTGTGACTTGCTGGCCAACCTCATTTTGTGTAAAATGGAAATCTATGGTACGTTACATTTCATGCTTCAGGGGAAATGCTGACAGCCCACACGTATCATTTTTGTACCGATTTGGGATTCATTTGCCAACCAAAGCTCTATTTGCCAACTGGAATGAAATAGTTAGGGTGTCCCGCACCCCTCCCCCCAACTAGTCGCTATGGCCCTGCATGCAAACGGCAACAACACAAGTGGCCTTCAAATGCCTATTACACCTCTCTTATCATTGCTCACAGGGAAGGATTTGGGGGAAATCTATAAATCTGGGGTCTAATTTATTTTGTTTGTGTCCCTTCTGTGTGTTTAGAACAAGTCCTCTAATTTCTAACACTCAGCGATTAAAGAATGCAAATTATACGCTGAACAAATAGAAATAGAATATAGTCAATTTCAATGACCCACTTTTCTTCTTATTTCTCTTCTTCAAGTAGTTAGGAGAAACAACTAACCCTTTTCCTGTGCCTCCATGATGTCTCTCTCAATGCGCTTCAGTGTTTCACGTTGCTCGTCAAGCTGGAAGAAAAACCACAAACAAGTATCAAAGTAACTGCTTGATTAATATGGTTCTGAATGCTTGAAAGCTGTAAATTATTTTGGCAATATGTACAGAACGTGCCCATGAAACAGTCAAATATTTTGTCTATGAAGGACACTCACAGTCAATGAAGCTTCTTTTTGTATCACAATTAATCAAACTGTGCATACCCGTACCTCAGCCTAGACTACAGACACACTCATACAAAGATAACCTGCCTTATCAGCTCTGAATTGGAATTTGGTCCCTGTTATCTAGCCAGGCAAGACCGTCTCATGAATGTTTAACCAAAGCACTACTGAATGATGTTTTAGTGGGTGCCAAAAGTTGGCTTTCCACACATGCATGCCTGTCTTCCCCAAAATTAAGAATTTAAACAATTTGTGGATTAAAACTAATAGAAGCAAAGAAAACCAACACTGTAAGTGCCCTTGGATCTTCATAGATTTTGTTGCTCAGTAGGGCTGTAGTCCAGACCTATTAAGACCATCACAGGACCCCAAAAGACCATCAAAAGACCTCCAGTCTGAAATTCAAGTCACAAGCTATTCAAATGAACTGCAACAGAAGCATTCCTTTGTCATTGTTTACCCATAACTTGTGACAGGTCTTATGGTCTTGTGCATGGCCCTACCATGGTCTCGACTACAACACTCCTGTTCAGACAGGTGGAGCCCATTTGTTGGTGGTTTTACTGAGGTCACTAGGGGCAAGGAAAGGGAGATGAGGACAGGGGAAAACACTGACTGTGGAAATGGGAAAAGACAGAAGGGAGGAAAGCTTCTGCTGCTTCACATGAAGAAAGTAAACTAGGATGGGTGAAATGTAGCCAATGCAGAAAGAATTATGGTCCAAGAAAGAAGGGCAGGCAATGGTAGCAATGTTAAGATGAAAGTAACAAGCAATCACGTAAACTGGTGGAACCGACAGCTAGGATAAGCAGGCTTTGAATGAGAAACCCAGGTGGATCAGTGCACACAATGTGAAAATGTTACAAGAACCTCTAAGTAGCTACGGGCCAATTAAGAATTCAAAGTCGGATACGGGAAACAATTCTGTGGTGTGCACTTTAATCGCTGAGCTACATGCACACTGATTTTCGCTTCCCATGTTTGCAAATAGACGATCCTCCACAATCTCTACATTGGTATTTCTGCCGCCCATGTTTGCAAATAGAATGACACAATTACGGCATAACTGGAACCCTGATGGTAAGATGCACCTCTCCTTGCACGTACCGCTTGCGATTGCTGGTCATCCTCATCGTCGCTATCGTCTGCCAACCACTTGTCAAAATCAAGACGAAGCCAGGCTGGCTTCAGCTTCTTGTGGGTCACTCTCGGCCATGGGTCGTTGGCCTCCGCCTTGACCAGGTTGATCTCGACGTGGCGGTCCGAAATCCGGTAGGTGCTGTCCTAGAAAAAAAAATTGCAATTACCCTTAAACTTTATGAAGATTCCAGCTGGATCTTTACACAAAAATGTAAAAACTCTTAGGAAAGGCATTGGGGATATTCATTTCTTCTGACAATCCAGTCTTGTCAAGAAGGCCTAATGACAGGAATGTCCGTTTTGCGAGTGCAGTGCCGGCATCCCATCAATAATTTATTGTTTTGTGCAGAAAAAGCTGGAAGCTACAGGTACGTACATGTATACTATGCAAGAAATGAGGTACATGTGGCTATCTTTGAAAACAAGGACCAGAGGAAACTTCAACAAAATAGCTTTGCCATATTCAAAAAATGAGAGAAAATAGAAAGAATATGAACCTTCTAACTCATCAGAAAAAAATTCAGTTTCACTTAGCTTCTTTTACTTAATGGTTGCTTTATAAATGTCACGAACACTGTTTTTATAGGATTCTCAGAGCTTTATTGTGGGCAATCTCTATTTTACAGCAAAGAAGAATTATGCATGAATGCACGATGTCTTTAAAAAAGGAAACCAAGATTAATTAATCTGTTTCTGAAATGTGACTGATCATTTTTGTAAATGCCATTTACTAAATGGTAAGCATAATCTGTTTTTAATATGATGCCCTCTTTCGTATAAGGAAATCTAAATTTCTGTCACATGACGGCGCACAAAGTAGTTTAATGGACCTTGTCAGAAATGGCTTTGCACCAGATTCATGACAGCTTTGCACAGTGTGAAGAATTAAGAACACTACCCAAATCATTAATTCAAAGAAAACCTCCGATAGTGGTTTATTCTTGCCACAACTTGAGCCCCATGTCCTTCAACATCCCCCCCCATTTCTTTCAATGCAAGTGTCTTCCCTTGTTCTCATCTCTCTGGATTTACTTCATTTACCTTCTCATTTACTGGTGCGTAAAAGTCCAGAGAGAATCTGTACGTGTGCAGTCCACCTGCTCCAACACCTAAAGCTGGAAAGGAGCAATTGATTTCAGTGTAAAGTGTAAGAGAAGAGGTTGTATATTGTGAAAGAAGTAGTGTATAAAAAATGTAGCTGGGTTTGTCATCAGACAAAAAGCCCAACCAAAGAAACAGAAGCCTATGAGCACCCTAGAGCTGCCGTGAGTTAGAGAGAACAAGAGATATTTTATGCACTATGAACTAAAGTTATGGTGAATAACAGCACTGTAACACCAACTCAAGCTTCTGTAACCAACTGCTCCAAGTGACGACAGAGGCATGGCAGATGGCATTTTTGATCAGTGATTGTGGAGAAAAGAAAATGAGAATCTCATTGTCAGACAGAAAAGAAACTGTATTTCACAGACACTGACAGAGAGGATGAGAGTTTTAGTCAGTTCACACTTGCCTTCAAACTGAAGACTCTCCTCTGTTACATCTATGGAATGACTCTGCCATCATAATAGAGGAAAAAAATGGTTAGGGCAATGAAATTTGCTCTTCATCAAATATATGTATTAGAATCACACCAATTGCACTGTGGGGCTCGTTGTCCACTGCAGGTGATGAGCCCCAGAGTTCTGGGAGTAGAGGGAGGCAGCAGCAACTTCCAATCACTACACACACCACTCACTATCATCTTGAACTACTGTCAACTGGGGTAACTTCGGAAGGTTAAAATCCTCATCATTTCTGCTTTTCCAAAAACAGAAATACTTTGTCTTTGTTGATTGGACATTTTTGTCAGATGAAGCCTTAGGTCTAATCTAGTAGTAGCTAACATCCATTCATTTCTTTTACTAGTGAGTTAGAGCTTAAATAAGTGCTGCCACACTCCATGGTTTGGGGCAACTTTGGCAGGTTGCCGGAATTAATGAAAGAAAAATTAAAAAGGATTACAACAAAGTTTCACACATGAAAACTCCTTCAAGCCCAGGCTCCAGGTGTATTTTATGATTAAATGACTTCCAAGAATCATTTTAGAGAAACTTATATATTTGTATAGTGCATTGCGAAGATGTGACAACTACAACAGGTGTGCCTCCCGCCAAAGTTACTCCTGGGGGCCAAAGTTACCTCGGTTTACGGTACAACTTGAAAATTACACTATAAAAAGGGATCTGCTAAACTGTAACACACTGAAGTTAAATGTACCTTCCAAAGTTTGCAAAGAACTTTGTCAAATTTTAACACATAAAGCTGAGCAAGCATTTGTTCGATTGGAATTCTTTGATGTCATTCATTGACTTTTTTTAGCGGTTTGAAATATCCACTGTTAATTGGCTCACGACATGGGATGGTTCACGTACTGGGATTAGTGTACATGTATGTGTAGCCTATGCCATGTATCCATAAATGTTACAACTAACTGCTAGGACTAACACACTGACCATCAACTAGGCCACGAGAATGAATATCCTAGATTTCCGTCCACCGCCTGCATACTGTTGAAACAGCCGCCCAAAATTTCATTATTTTCCAAAATTACTATTTCAGAGAAATAGATGTTTTTCCCGTTGGGAAAGGTTAACAATGGCTGCAATGTACATCAGGAGTACGTATTGTGTCCATGTACAAATGGCATGATGCAAGACAAACTGATAGCTAGTCTACATTCAAGGCTGGTCCCCTTTGCATGCAGCGTACTCGCTATGGATGTGCGGTATAAACACCAACTAATGAATAATCAATAATGAAAAAAAGCCTCATCGGTTTTCAAAATTGTCCGGACCCAGAAATTCAGGATGTTCATTCTCATGGCCCTAATTAATTGCAATCTGCATAAAAGGCAACAAATGCAATGACAGGCAGAAAGTAGCATATTTTTTTTACTCAACATTTATTTCCATATTGCAATGTTGGCCTAGGCCTATACACAAGGTCAACAAAGGAAAGATTTTTTACTACACAAGAGTGAAAACGATATACATACATGCAAGACCACAAGACGATGAAATAAAAGGAGGCAAATACGGAGGCATATTCAGAAGACAAAGTTTTATCATGTCTTAGGCCCTAAACAGAACCTATAACCGAACTCAACTGAACTGTGTTAAGCCTAAACATTCTAATGTCGCTAGTAACATGACTAATGCAAATAGAAATAGGCCTAACAGTAACAAAACCTAACGTAATTGCGTACAGTTACATCGCGGACTTCAACACGAAGAGACACGTTCTTGTCAGTTTGGGCCCAGTAAACTATTGGATGCAGTATCCCTTCTCCAGACATCCTTCTTCACCGACGAAAATTCAGAAAAACGAAATAGGCCTGCAATTTTTGTAACGTTAGCAGGTTATTACTATTAGCTCTACCCTCCCACTCTTATCCCATACGCACGCGCGCGTGCCGAAATAAAGGTGGCAAGAAATCGTCTCTGGAGGGCGTGTAAATTTTGACTGCACTAGCTGGTTACTTGACATGCACGCTCGCTCACACCCATGCTGCTCAATATTATTTCGGGAGAGAAGTTGTATCCTTCTCTGGCTTCATCACTAAAATCGATATCCAGATGTAAGCCTACTGTGCACTGGCAGCGGAAGCGCGGGGGGGGGAGCGGGCTACTGGCCTCCCACTTTTCGAATTTGGCAGTTCCTTAAATGGCTGATTCACGATCTGGCAAGTTCCCCCGGCTTTGAAAATCGTTTCACAGAAATATTTCAGTTTTTGTCTCTGTTGTATGTAGTTTGGTGTTCTGGTGGCAGTACCCGACTTACCATTGCGCTCAATTTTATTTCATTTTATTTTTTGAGGGGGTGGAGGGGGTAGTATGCCTCTTGGATGAATAAGTTCTGCAAACATGGCTTGCACCCAGTGTGCCGGCCTAATATCTTTCTTCATAAAAAAGAGAAATATCAAAAGCTCGTAATTCCGTTCTGCGTCAATAGAATACCGGCGATTCCCCGGTACCCTCAAAGTAATTTGGCCTTTAAAAAAGAAAGAAATTCAGGCGCACAAACGTTGAGTTGGTGAGCCTGGACAATTCTTGGCTTCTTTGTTGGCTTGCAGTCTTGAGATTTAGAGAAGCTTTTCATAGGAATGCTTTCACTAGAACTCAAGTTGAGCGAGATAATAAGCACCAATTGTTTTTAACCCCAAACTATTTCAAAACCGAATAAATCCAGAGCGATTTCACTACAGGCAACAAGCATTTTATAATTCCATTTAACTTTTGGATCGAAGGCGCGGGGGATACAACGGCTTGGCATCATTGTATGCGGTGATTCACAGGTCTTGCTTCCAAAAATATTCACTAAATGTACAATAATGAAGAAAGGTTGACTGCAGAAAAATTACACAGAGTGATCAAAGTGACCAAAATTCAGGCTTTCTATGTATTAATGAACATTTTTAATTGGTTCTCCGACTAGATTGGAACTGTTGATGTAGATTTCAAATTTACACCAATGATGTAATGTTCAAATTACGAGACGTTTGATTCTATAATTGTGAATTACCGGTATAACAGTATATTTTCTCAGAAGTAATCAAAGAAACTCAAAGAAATCTATGTGTTTAAAGCAAAATCCGATAAAGAGAAGCTGTATCGTTAAAATGAATCATGGTAGAGTTTTTGTACAAGGCTGATTAGGCATAATGCAAGTGACTGTTAATTTTTTTTCAAGGATTGTAGGTGATTTTATTTTCTTCAGCTTTGAGGCATGATGCAAGCACAAGATGGATGCTTTATTTTCTTAAGGTTTAAATTAAATGCTTGAATGCTTGTAAGGGGGCATGTGGAGGGTTTGTGGCTTCCAATCATAGGGTTTGGAGGTTCGAATCCAGCTGTTGGCAGTATGTTGTGGCCCTTGGCAAGCCTCTTTACCCCTACTTGCCTCTTTCCACCCAGGAGTATAAATGGATACCAACATTAGCTGGGGAAGCAACCTGCGATGGACTGGCATCCCATCTAGGGGGGAAAATAAATATTCTCAGTCATTTCATGCCAAGGAAACCGGAGATAAACACCGGCCTGATGAGCCAAATTGGCTTGGACCAGACTTGCTTTTTTTAAATGCTTGAAACAATGTACTTACCCAAATTTGGAAGCACTATTTTTCATCGGTTTCAGAATCCACAGTTAGCCCCAAATCAATTATTTACATAATGTCTGTTACAAAATGTCTTTACTTTGTTCATATAAGTTGTTAAAAAATCCTACATTGGTGTGTTATATAGAAAGTCACAAAGTCTTCTGCGATTGAAGATATAGTCTACTAAGTTTTCTTCGAAGTGTCTCGTTTTCCAGACATTCCAAAACATCGAGTGTCCTTTTTCTATAGTCTTTCTTAGTTGCGAAATGTCACGTGTATGAAGAGCTCCCTGAAAATGTTCATGGTTTTTTTGTATTTTTTGATTACACGATGATTCGTGGCTCTCTTCTTTAAAATGGAAATTAATATAGTTATGGTATGTAAGTGTATATATATTTTTTATATGTCTAATCAGATTTTTATTTTTAATAATAAATCTTTAATTCATAATGCAAACTTTCGATGGAGAGGAAAACGATAAAAAGTTGTGGCTCAAGTTAAAATTAGAAAAGTTTACAGAGAATTGCTATACAGCATTAATTCAATTACTGCCCAAAATATATACGACAAAATACCAGAAGATGAATTTTTGTTGTGATGCAATTTTTTTTGGGGGGGTGGTGAATTCTTTTTGTTTTGTATTTCTATTCTAATCGCCTGTTACCGCGTGCCTTTGGTTTTACCGACACGCCTCGGACTGACGAACTTTTCACACAACTGGTTGAGTTCCTTCAAGATTGTCTTCAGCTCTGGTCTCCGGTTCGGTTCCTCGAACACACACCTGTCTCCTATCGTCTTGAAACCAGACAGGAGTCGGTTCTCTTTAGCGATGTCTTGCAACACAATCCCAAGACTGTAGATGTCTGACTTCACGTTGTACCTGCTCCTACCCTCCACAATTTCTGGCGCCAACTGAGTGCAGTTTTTGAAGGCGAACATCATTTGTACGAAGGTCAAGATCTTGGGTGGCGGTGGGCTCTTGATTCGCGAGGCTTTCCCTAAATCAATGATCTTGCCCTCCCAGGTTGCAGTTAGTTTCTTGGGATCTCGCCAGACCATTATGTTGCCAACGTGGAGATCGTTATGCGTCCAACCAGCTCGATGAAACGTGTCGAGTCCTTCAGTGACGTCAATGCAGATTCTCACCCAATCCAGAGGCAGCAGACGAGGACCCCTAGAATTCCTGTAGAGCAATTTGAAGGCACTCCAAGACTTCATCGTGCGGCTATTCCCGACGAACTCCTGACCGAAGGAATAGAGGTCAAGTACTCCCAGGAACTTGGGGAAGACTCTGCAAGATTTCACTGCCTCCATGGCTCGTATTTCTCGCAACATTTCCTGGGTTCGTTTGTCTTGGCTTTGGCACCCTCCAAATTGTGTTAGTCGTTTAACGGCCATGAGAGTGCCATCCATGTGAGATCTCATGAGGTAGACGTTTCCATAATCCCCACAGCCAAGTTTGATGGGAGTTCCTTTCTTAGTCTCCACAGGCTGGACATCTTTCTCGTCAATGATGGGAAGGCCTAAAGCTTGTAGGTCCTTGGAGCTGGTAGCTTTGGGCTGGGCTGGAGATCCTTGCTTCTGAACGGACTTCCGGAATGTCCTTTTGTTAATAGCAGGGCAAGGGGATGGTGCCTTTGATTTTGATGGCTTAGTAGAGGGCTGCGGTGTTGGAATCGCACTCTTCCCAGATGGGACCTTAGGGGTTGATGGCAGAGCTAGTTGAGGAACATAGGAGGGGGTCACTTTTGCCACTTGGGTTGCCTGACTTGAGGCACCATTTTGAGGAGAACACCCTCCATTTCCACTGACACATGTCTTGGTCTTGTTGACGTGCCCATGCACTGCCTGACGTTGCTGGTTGTGCTGAGAAGTGCTGCTAACCTGCTGTTTCCTGCATTGTACGACAAGTGGTAGTGAAACAAGACTAGTTAAGTTTGATGTCTTTTTCTGGACATCTCTCAAACTTCAGCCAGTATGAGTTAGCCTTATATACATTCAGCCATACCTTTTCTTTGCTCCTTTGATCAAGATCTTCAACCGGCCCAGCAATACCTCGGCTCTATCTGCATTTTCTTCTATTTCCTGCAGGTATAATGCAAGGGACCGAATGAGGCGCGAGGTAGTAAAGAGACGAGAAACGCTGAGGCAAGGGTGGGATGATGAGATTTTGAATTAATGCGAGAAAGGGTTATTGTATACAAAAATGAGAAATCCAGACATTCAAAACTGGCATGATTCAGACTGATACAGATTACAACCGAATGCGTGACGGACCTAAACAAACCATGTAAGGCACCAAAATAGACAGTAAAGGTGCAAATATTTAAGATAGTCATTGTCAAACCTCAGCCTAACAGAGGCATGAATTTATCAACTCGCAGAAGCTCAGCGCAAGTCATGAACGATTTCAAAAGAGTCGACGTATTTTGAGTCAAGTCAACTCAATTGTGTTTTTTTTAAAAAATAAGTTCGCCATGTGACTCACCTTTTTCTCGTTACTAGTATATATCGAGGTGTTGCTGGTTAAGTCTTTGAGGGTTTGCAGATCTACCCTCCTCTTAATATAGGCGGTGATCTCCTGAATTCGGCGCTGTCTTGCACCAGGTGACAGTGTTCGCATCTCGTCTGCCAAGACGTCTGGAGTGACGTCCAACTAAAACAGATTACAGAGAGTGTAGCGTTAGTGAGAGCGTGATGCTATCATAATGATTCTGACTAAATCAAACATTACTTGGAAAATGACGAGCAATATAATAAACTCACAACGTTCCTGCTATCTGGAGGTGAAACAATGGATGTGCCTGACTGAGGTGATGATGCCAACGATGGGAGCTTGTGACTATTTATCCGTGAGTTCTTCAATGCACGTGGTAATGTTCCTCCAGTGAGATCAGGTTGAGCAACTTCGAAGCTCCTGGGGTTAGTTTTGCCTAGTGATGATAAAGCGGACATCATCTCCTCTCCTGCTGATTTTGGAGGCTCGCCTTGGGAAGATGTCCCAGGTGATGCCTCCTTGACTAGTAGAGAAGCACTGACTAAACTGGTAGTTGGACTTTCACATCTGCTCGATGAAATCCGGTCCAAGGAACTCTCCTCTTTGTCAGGTGATGCTTCTGGGAGCTGCTTAGACGCGACTCTAATAACGTCTGGACAGCACAACGGTTGTTCTGTCTGAATCTCCTCAGAAGAGTCAGGAGAGGAATCTTCCTGTCCAGGTGGGCAGGTCTGGCATTTTTGCTGGCTGCTGTCTGCGTCATTTCTATCCCTGTGCTCGTTCCTAGAGGCAAGAGCAAAAGGAAAAACTGAATCCAAGACGACGTCCTTGATGGACGACAACCTGAAAGTGAAAGATTTTAAGACATCCCAATCACCCATCAATCTCAATCCGTATCTTCATTCTTAAAACATCTTTTAGCAACTTGTGATGGGTTTGTGAAGTTTTTGCGCTTTTCTTTGGTTTTGTTTACTTATTTTGTTTTTACTTGTACATATTATATTTTAAAAGACATTACAAATAAAATTTAAACCATCCATACCTTTGCAGAGTAGTTTTGAGTTTCACAGTAGTGTATTTTCCTATGTCCTGGCGGTGGCTAAATGCATCGCCGTTTGTGTATGCATTTTTAAGACTTGTGAGAGTATCAGGGGCGTGGTCGCCGTTTCTCGAAGTCACTTTCAACAAACCGGGGCCATCACGGGGAGCTGATGGAGGGGTATGTTCCCTGTCGGAAAATCCATTCAATGGTACCACTTTGCGGTGGCGATATCTTCGTAAAAACTTCAAAAACCCCAAGTGGTCCCTGTGTACAAAAAAGTGAACGAAGAGCACAATTGGATTTCCAACTTCAGTTTTCGTTTGTGCGACGAATTACATTTTGTAAGGTGCAGATACGGTTCAATGAATCTTGATCTGAAAAGTGGAAAAATTGTTTCTAACAGTACCTGATGTGGGATTTCTTGGCTTCCCAGGTCTTATCCCCAGGTCTGAGTCCATCAGGGTCTTCGTTGTCTCCTCTGGGGATCGAAGGAGTTCCCTGAGATCCATTGTTGGTATCCAACGAAGATTCGTTGTTTGGATCATGGAGTGAGACTGGTGCCACTTTGGGACCACTCCGTAGCCTGAAAATTATCGTACAAGGTGCCGGTACAAACATTAGTTTTGTGAAGAAGTGGGCGTGCCTATGTATTCCCCCCTGTTGATTGGCTATTTATATTGACCCTTGAGCAAGCGGTCACTAGAGGAGGTTTCAACCATCCGACATTCAAGTCGATTCTATTGCGTATACCGCTCTGTTGGTTGTGTTTTTCTGCCCAGTTATCAAAGTAGTTGTTCCGTGAAATGTAAATTTGGATTATATCACCATGGACTTCAAGACACAAATGTACGCCTACCCTCACCTTTCGTACCAAGATAAATTAGCTAAATCATGGCAGGCGTGCATTGTCTAAGAACGGAAGCTACATAAAATCACAAAATTCGTTTTTAATACCTCCTCATGAACCTAGTTGCGAAGGATTCTCCTTCCCCTCGCTTGAACGGGAAAGTATCTCCGCGACCATCCAGGTCGGGTGGCACTTGTCTCCTCGCCATGGTCTCTCTAACCCAGCCCGTGGATCCGTCTAGCTCCCCGTCAGGGGAAGCAGATGAGGCCCCGTAGGGTTTATTTTTGGTACACTGGACGATCGGATGTTCGGGTGACAAGCGAGAAGAGTATTTTGGGAGAACAGGGGGAACAGGCGGCGCAACCCTGCGACCGCTCAGCATTCTGGTAAAATATTTCACAAGGGAATCCATAAATAGGTTAGAGTCACGGACACAATGTTGTTTAAAATGTTTTAAATTTTTACATGTTATTTCACAAACTTCTTCTTGTATTACAGACTAATTCCGAAAGCTTACAAGACGTGTATACATTTCTATGCATTCAAGTTACATGTACACGTTTTATGATGTTCATGACCTTGTACAGGATTCTCCTAATATCGTACTTAATTTCCTTAAAGCCATATCTCCCTGTTGAAACTTAACAGTACAAATTGTCGGGCGTCTTCCGACTGTCAGACAGTCTGACACTCGTACATGACGAGGGGCAGCAGACGCCCGAAAATTTGTACTACTAAGTTTCAACAGGGAGATATGGCTTTTAAGGAAATTAAGTATGTTATCAAGTTACATGTATAATGCGTTAATTGTGTTTATGCAAGCAACAAATCTTGTTTGATGTGTACCAAAAGGACCCACGCCTAAGATGGCAGCCTGTGGGGTGACGGACCAAGGAGGGAGTTGTTCGCGTTTGTGAAATTGAAAATAACCACAATCTTTTTCTGTATCTTTTATAATAATCACTGCAGCTACGACAAGATCGTTCAAAAGTAAAGATTTCAACAGTACACGTTCTCGCCAATCTCTCCCTCCCTCTTTCTCCTCTCTCTCGTTAAGACTTACCGGAATTTAGCGGAGGCGAATTCCGTAGCAAATCGAAACATCTTGATGATGAAAAGCTGCAAGCTTTGATAACTTTCCGAAATAATCAAATAATCTGAAGCAGGAGGAAATACTCCGAAGCACACTTTCTGTGTTAACTCAACGAGAGCAAAACGTAATCTGATTTGTTGACTGTGTACATTGGTTACAAATCCACAGTGATTGTTGGTAAGATTAATTCTCGCGCGTCTGTAACTGTGTGTGACGAACAGAGACGTTAAACGCGCGCGTAATAACCCGTTGCTCTCTATCTGGTTCGTAAGTGTGACGTCACTTCAGTTTAAACCACACCCACTGCACATGCACTACACATAGAGATACATGTACTGATCGTCGTAATCATGGAACCGGAAGTTAACGCGCAACTTCAGCGATCGTCCAATGGGAGCCTGAAAATCGTGGTGCGTCCGCCTTTGTGACGAAGTCACTTACGAACCGGATCCGATTCGTAAGTGACTTCGTCATACATGCGGACGCACCATTGACTGCACACAAGTTGCGCGGTAACTTCCTGTTCCATGTAATCATGTGCGCAGTGGGTGTGGTTTAAACTGAAGTGATGTGTATCCATTGATCTCCATTATAATGGAGCGCGCACGTTGGACCGCGCACGTACTGGTTTACTGAACTGCTTTTATTGGATGCCGTGACGCGTGGTCTACGACAGTGTGAAAGTAGACCCATCATCAGCCAGGCCATGTCGCCATTCCACAAAAGAACCTTCTTACACTGTTACGTCATTGAGACACCCAACCGGAAGGCAGGGTAGAGTTCAACCGGAACTTACCCCTCCCTCCGAAATTCGGGAAAGAATATAACGGAGTGATTAACAAAGTAAACATTTTGCCCGCTGCCTTAGTCTCCGCCTACCCCCCCCCCGAGAATCCCGGCTGGGCAGCTGCTAAAAGTCACGATGAAAAAAAGAGTGAATTTCAGCTTGTGCAAGCTTTGCGCAGTGTTTTTAGTTTGGAACTAATGCATGGGAAGCCAAAAAAGGAGGAAACCACAGCTAATAAGAAAAAGTTCCATGCCCGTATTAAATTTCTTTGTATTATAAGAGAAATACAAATGTGGATGGGGATATCAAATCTCTCGACTCAGAAACCTGCAGTCTGGCTTTAGACGCCTCCAGGCTGATAGAATTTCTATGGGCCATAATAAATAAGGAGTCTCACATCAGGCAGGATTCCCACCATTTTGTGAAATGTGATCTTTAATATTTTTCGCTTTTTGACAAAAACAAAAGGCTCAAGATAAAAAAATTTAGAAAAACCAAAATTCACTGTTAATGTTTTGCCGCTTTTAAACGAGCTAGATTTTCTCTGGCTTTATAAGCAGGAAAGTGACAGTGAATTTTTTCTGTTCCTCGTTTTCCTCTTTCAAGTGATTATTTGGTACATTGGTCTCTTAATTGTCGATGTGAATTTAATTCGCAAGTTGCCTCGAATGATGGATGTCAAACACATCAAAACGGCTTTTAACTTAATTGTAATAAATTATATCTATAAAACGGAGCAACTATAACAATTTACGGCCTTTAAAAAGGTGCACATACATGCTTCCAACTTTCACTCTTCGCGTATTGCACATTTGCTATTTAAGGATTTAATTTACTTTACTATTACGGAAAAATGTTGGACACAAAGGGTTACACTTACCGTCGATGGCTTTTCAATTTGAAACACACAATTCACAAGAGTGCACTTTTCTTTTACAATACTGCATATTTTTACGCATCTTTCAAACATGAGGAAAAACGGTGACCTCTAAATTCTAATAATGGCAAAAGAAATTTGTAACTTTGCAATTTTTTGTAGGGGGGGGGCAATAAGGTGAGGTATCACAATTCAATATCTAGCACACAACATCTATTTCTTGGTTATTTGGTTCAATTTGTCTTAAGATATTTGGGGGGGGGGCATCTGCCTGGAGGCTCCTCCCCAGCCACTAGTGCTCCACTGGTCTCCAATAGAGATGTGGCCTTACTGAATGACATGAGGCCACTGTTTGGGCATGGAGGAAGGACACAGAAGGAGCTACAACGCTGGCACATCAAAGTGCTCGATGATCATCGCCGCCCGGTCAGACAAACAATAGCAAACATTCCAAAAATGGCCGACTATTGCCTGCAGTTCAGCCGGACCAGTGGGGCCAGTAATATCCTTGCAATATTTGTGGAGTTTTCTTTGCAATTAACTGCAACTTGTCGCAGTGACCAGGAAATAGAAAAAAATCTAGCATTAGATTTACTTTTGCCGTCATGAATAATTTCTTTTAAAGATTTTGATGCACTTTTCCATTATCCATGAAATGTTTGTAATTTTATTTTGTCACTCCAAAACACCAGTTTTCAAAGTCTTTCTACGTGGTCAAGACTCTTGACCACCACAGGACAGTTAAGTTCACGAAAAACAAAATGCGCTGTTTCATCGCAAGGAGTGATCATGAATTCTCATAAAATACCTTTTCGTGTAAATTCAGTGATAAAAATGATTCAAATAAAACACAAGATCTTATAAATAACTGGGCTTTTTATTCCCAAAATTAGTCCAGAAGAAAGCGTTCGGTAAGGGCAAAATCTGCACATGAACACTTACGGCACACAGCCTAATACAAGCGACTGCGCAAGCATTAAATTTGATGTAGTTGTCAGATCATACCAGGCACCAACGATGGCATGAATATTCAACTTCCTATACTGCAGTACACAACATTTTAAGGGTGCAGATTACCAGCGAAAAAATGCGGCGAAATGGGGTAAAAAGGGGGCTTATGGTTGTGAAATGCGTGGCAAGCATTCGCATGCGCTCTGGCTAGGACATACCGGACATGCCAGAAAGCGGTAATTGGCCAGATGTTGTAGCCCGGGCAGTTCAAACTCCTTCTGTGCCCTTCATGGTTTGGGCCAGTGTGCACTACTGTTGAGCCTTATCTGAAAGTCACGGCTGCAGCTGCAAACAACACACATACACATACATGTACCTATGAAAGCCAGTCAAGCCACTACAGCTTGCGGCCGCTTCCCAATGATACATGAATTTCTCACAGCTTTAGCAGGTTGATTCAGGTCTTCCTGTGGCTGAGGATTACCATGGAGGCCAAGGACGACACTTACAATTCTTTCACAATCTTCACAAAACAACATGTATTTTTGTTAATTCCTTGCACGACTGGGGTGTCCTTTTGAAGCCACCATAATAAAGTGCACCTGAGTAATTCTGTGTAGCCATTGGTCACATAAGGTACATGAAGCCAGCATGATCACAAAATTCACGACTGTTCAAATAACTGCTCTCATGAATACACTTTGGTTATATAGAGTCACGAATACCACACAGTGTACAGTGCCAGAATGCAGACAGAATGTATATACACAGTGCATGGACATTCTAGTATTGACAATGCTCACAATATGCACGAGAATGGATCAAAATACACTATGTAAGGAATGGAACTGTCCATTGGTAGGGCCAGGATCACTATGTACCGGTAACTGGCATTCAAAATGAGCTGTAACCCTTTCCACACTAGGTTCAACTCTTCAACAGTTGTAATTAGCGATGCATCATGATTGACGTCTCACCCTGTCTGAAGAAGTATTTGTAGTGGCAATGGTTTCCCTTTGTGTGACATGGTGCATAGCCCTACCCAAGGACAGCAAGGCCTGTTTTACACAGGCACTTACAGAAAATAAGGCAGACTGAGGAGATATGACAGATGGATGTCATATGTACAAAACCCAGTTTGTGAAATAAGTATATGTAGTCCTCGCAGGCAGAGCTAGCCAGTAAAAATTAAGACAAACATCTAGCAGTCATCCTGAAGTACGTACATACAAATTGTCCGACTTTTTAGACCTCATCCAACTGTGAATACATGACACATGCAGTGGCTTCACACCCCTCTGCCCCCTCTGCCTTTGTACGCATACATACTCCATAATGCCATTTAACTCATCAACTCATCAGACCAATGTCATCGGGTAATGGTTACATGGCAAAAGGTGACGCGTTTTAATTGAAAGATTCACATGGCTACGCTCTATTTTGTAATTTTTGCCACTCAGTGTATACATTTGGACCTCCCTTCCCTGTGGGTGTACGCAATGTTAACAAGCCTCCCTCCCCCCATTTGTACCTTACGGATGGCCCCTTAGATGACCCCTGGAGTCTGACAATAGTTTACTGATTACACTTTCTTCTCTAGGAAGTTGCAGTGGAGGGAAGTATTTTCAATCCTCCCACCTTTCCATTGTTATTGCCGCTACTTTTTGGATTTGTACCGTAGTGGTGTACATGTGAACCAATTGTCCACCCCAGTCAGGCACCATTTTCCTGCAGAGGTCTGAAGGCATACACAACACTTGACAGGCGAGGACGCACCACAAACTGTACTGCTTCATCAAAGGCAAGGAAAAATGTCAAGAGCTTTCACCTTCCTCAGAGGTTCCTTGACATCCAGATTTGCATGTTCCAGAGGGCGTACTTGCAATTATTACATAGGGAGAATGAGGAACTTCTACTATGGGACAACCTCACTTTTGAAAACACTGAGAAGGAACTTCCTGTGAAAGGCCAAGGTACTACTTAATCCTTTATAATTACTCCACCCTCCAATTACAGGAATGCCTGAGAAGGTTCATAGAGAACATAAAGTTTGTGGCTTTGCAGTATCTGTAATTTTTTCCAACTCAACAAATGGTTATGCTACACGTAGATAGCACTTGGTCCCAAATCCGCAACTGTGGACAGTACAAAAACCTCATGCTAGCCTAGACATCCTCCCTTTCCAACTGTTCCCAACATCAGCAATGATGCATACAAACTCAGCATCACGCGCAGAAGCAGAGGATATGGCCAAACAATGGTGGTGCTATCTGCAAATTTGTGACAGCTGGTATACTTCACTCTCCGGTAAAAACCCATTCAGCGTTCCAACTATGCTTGTGTATATGAAGATTTACCAGTTTCAAGGATGTGCACAGTTAGAACACCTAACTTGTTCTGAACACAAGTAAGGAAAGATTTGGAATGGAATGGTAAGAACAATTTCTCAGGAGATAGAGGAAGTTTTCCACTCCATGAGGCCGAGAGAATGAAAGGTATCGTCTGTCACCAAATGAAATTATTCTTTCCATTTCATGAATGCAAAACATTCACTGCTTGACATAAAATGTGAATAAATTCTGGCATCACTTGAACAAAACCTCCCCCCAAAATCCCTACTAGAATAAATCTTTTCAGTTCAGATATCTGTCCATCAGTTAAAAGAGAAATAGTGTTTCACATTATCTTCTAACGATAGGTGAAGACCCATGCTACAGCACCACCAACAGCATGACCACACAAATTGAGAAATAGAACTTTTATTGATCCATTTACATTCAACATGGACTGTCTATTTTTTGCAGTGCGGCACACAGTGCAATAGGACAGTTCAATGACAGGTGATTAATGATCCACCAATCAGATGACGGAGTTATTCAGACACTTTATAAATGTTATCATCTGGGGTCATGCCATCCCACGGTGCCCCCAAATTTCATCTGTGGCACTGCTAAATAACTTATTACCCGACCATAACCCCAAAGGGTCAAACTTTAACAAATGTCGCAACCTCATCAATTCCGACAGGATAGTCTTTCAGCCACATTCCCCCAGCGAGGATGGTCTGTTTTCCCAGTTCTTCTTTCCAGTTCCCAGCGGGAAGGTAGATGTCACGTGCCCGGGCATGCTGGGTCAAGACTGGCGCCACCAAGTACGCACTGCCGATCAGGAACTGGGAATCAATGTGCTGGGCAACTTTGTCCGTCGGGGCAATCCACCAGATAGGCCTGATAACTGGGTAGCCTGTGATAAATTAAATCAAAAGAAATAACTTCCGATTGTTGATGAAATATTAAAAAAAAAACACAAAAAGACTTGAACCTTCAACCAAATGGGTTTTCATCACAATGTTTACGTTTTCCTCTGAATACCCAAAGACCTGGGGAGTATATTTGGTGCTCATCTGTACAAAATGCCTTGTAAGTTTCATAACCTAGACAACATGAGAGCAGATTTTCTGTACCAAGTGTTATAAGCCTTGAAAATACATGTAGCAAATAAATGATCTCACCTTTTGTAATGACCTCGCTGGAAAAATTGAAAATCATTGGAGTCACGACGTCCTCGTGAATTTTGACCATTTTATGTGCGATTCGAATGACCTCTTCGTCGTACTGCCACGGCGCGACAGAAAACTGCATGGAGGGGAGGTAGGCCATCAGCTCCACCCATCTGATGTACAGCTCACGGTTTGGATGGTTGACATCGACGGAATATACGTTGGTGCTGACATAACCAGGGAGGATGAAGGGATAACCAAGAATACCCATAAGGAGGGCAGTTGGGATCACGGTCAGCAGCCCGTTGTTGTAGTTCCAGTTGGCGTCTCTATCCACCATCCTCACAAATACTGGCTGGTGCTGGGTCTGGTGCCCACAGCGGACATTAATCTGTTGATTGATGGTGGAAACCAGTTCCACGTACTGGGTGCAGTACAGGTTAGGATCGTTGAACGGAACAGTCGCATTGTAGATGAAGGGGATGTAGGAAACCTCACCGGCGTCGAATCTGAAGGAGTCCAGGCCGTAGTCCGTCTGCATCTTCCTCAGCAGGCCAATGTACCAGTTGGCAGCACCCTCGTCAGAGACGTCTAGTATTGCACCAATGCCATTCCACCATTTGATCAAAGCAGGCACGCGACCGCTGGGTTCCCGCATCCAGTAGTTGTGTGATATCCCCTTGCGAAACGTTGGGGAATCAATGTTGGCAAACGGGTGAGTCCAGGCAGATACGCGAAAGCCTTTATCATGAAGATCTTCTATCATCTCTCTTGCGTTGGGGAATTTTGTCTGCGTGAAGTCTACATCTCCGTAATGTAATGTGTACTTGTCGTCAATCTCGATGTGACTGTTCGGGAATCCATGGTGGTTGATCTCGTCAGCGTATTCAATCACAGCTGACTGGTTGATGTTGACATGATATCGTGCCCCTGTTGACCATATCGGCCATCTGAACATGCGCTCGTCCGGCAAACCAGGAGGTCTGCTGAAGTAATTTTGCAGAATATATTCATGCACTTTCCTGACGTCCTCTCCCATGCACACCGTGTATTTCAGAGATGCATGCTTGTTGGTTGGGTTCTGATAGGGTGAGTTGAAATATTCAGCTTTAAAGCACAATTCCCGGTTTGTCTGTTTCTCATTGATGGACACATGAAGAGGGGTGTCTCTCTCAACAAATACCGCAACACCTCTGGACGACAACCAGTAACGTTCCAACACAGATCCAAATGCATTCCTTTCAGAGACGATGTCCCCCGATACATAGGGTTGCATGGAAATTCTAAGCTTTTCCAGCACCCAGTGCTGTGAATGTACAATACTTCCCCCGTACCAATGTGAATCGTTCAGTGAGATACAGTCTAGCGGGGCAAAGTTCAACCGCAAGGCTGTCCAATCAACATTGATGCATTTGATATTGTTCTTAAGCACGACATACTCAATGTCCATTTCTGCCAGGGGTGACTCATCCTGAAGCGTCACATTAATCCAAGTCAAGCAAAGCGAGTTGAGGCTGTCAGCCTCCTTTGTGCAGTCCTGAAGCTCCGCCCCCTCTGGGAGATTCATCCCAACTTTATCCCTGAACACTGTCTGTCCCTCAGCATCACTCAAAATCACCACTCGCCCCTGGGGGTCAAAGGACATGGGACCAATGGCCACAAATGACATGCGGCCATGTTGGGTGACATAGTACCAGGCAAGCAGTGCAAATATAAGCACTGCCACAAAAAAAGCCATGAGACCATGCCTGGTCTTTTTACGGAGGTAGCAAGGACCACGGGACAAGGGTTTATCAACGCTTGGCGTTTTTCTGCTAGCCGAGAGGGGCGTGCTATTGAGCGGACCAGGCGAGTCCTCGTATGAATATTTGCTATGCATTGGTACCAGTTCTTCCCAAAGACGGTGTTGAAGTGAAAACCTGGACTGCTGTAGATGCTGTCACTAGGACTGAGAATCAGGAATCAGTACCTAGGACAATGTACCTTTCAGGTTAAGTGGTCACCAGTTGATTTTAAATTTGATTCATTTTATATTTGTGGTGCATGCAGCTTTGCACTTTGCTTAGGTAAAATATCCTGTGCTTTTGTCTCCCAAGAACTGCTTCAGAGCGGTGCTAAATGCTTTCCTGCTGTCTGAGCCCTACGTCTGCCAACAACCAATGTGCGAGATCAGTCGGTGATCATCTGTGCTGAGACGACGATCCCTTGATCTGTTTCTTCGGTGATGCGATAAAAATAACTCCCTCCCTTCACATCCAGATCAATAGTCTAGGGTGAATAAATAAACAGATGCCACTCCATCTGCAAACAGGGGAGGGGGAGAGAAAATAAGAGTGAAATAAATTTCGTTGCAGTCAAGTTTTCTTGCCTGCCTTTCGAAACCGATTCCGGAGCAATTTTATTTTGGGTTCGACTGAAATAAATTTGACTGTCAACACAACTTATGGACCTGGAACAGAGCCAAGTATGACTGCTGTTTTTAACTCTTCAACAGTCAGAAAAAACCCTGATATCATCAGTCTTTGACAATTGTTCAGTTGAAGAATAAGTATTCTTAGTCAAAGATAATGCTGGCATTGTATGCATTGCTTTCTGTCAGCTTCTATGGAAAAATATGCACTGCAGGACAAACTGCATAAAATTCAATTACAGGGCAATAAATAAACCCAAGAATCTTACTGGTAATCAACTGAAGATTTCTGTCCAACAATTCCGAAAAAATCATAGGTAAAGAAATGTAATTATGAATCCACAAATTGTATGCACAAGTATTCTCGCCATCTACTGGTACACTACATTGTACATGTACATATGCATAAATGTACATGTGCATACATGTACATATACAGTACACATATTATCATACAGTAATTGATAATGAAAGGTACATGAACCCACAGTGTGCATACATGTACATAGATGGAAACATGTACATGTACATCTCCGCAATGCAAAGACATACAGAACTGTTTTATAAAGAAATAGCTACACGTATATGAATGTATTCAGGCAAGGTCACAAACTTAAAACAGAAACTTGTACTGTACACAAGTTACAATGACAAAAGCACATTAAAGAGAAACAGTGAACTCTAGGCCCCGGAGAAGGAAAAAAAAGTTCAACAGCTAAACTTCCCCCAACGATTGTACTAATCGTTAACTCTCGTCTATTGTCTACACGTACGTCTACATGCACTGGTAACATGCATTTCATATTTCAATTTCAGTTAATTTGTTTACCGGTACTTGACGAAACACTGATGTAGACGTGCTCTTAAAGCATAAACACAATGTGTAAAGATAGGGTCCCAACGACATACCGGTACAAAGGGGGGGTTCATTAAACAAATTTCAAACTTCTCTACGGGTAACCAGCCAATTCACCCACTCATTTTTACACTTTGCATAATATTCTAGAAGCACCCATCAACCCTCTAACTCTCGAGTCAACAGCCATCACTCACAGAAAAATTAACTTTACACACTGTGTCCTCGCAAGCTAGAGGGTAGAATGCAATCATGCGAGCCAGCCAAAATCTCATCATTTCTGCATTGGGGAATTCCTCTGTGGGCAAGACCCTTGGGGCTGCCAGAAATGGCCCCAAATCAGTGTGTTTACGGCTGTGCGTTTTACCTGAATGCATAATGTGCAGATAGAGACCTCAGGGGCATGAAAGAAATATTCCAAAGATTTTGAGGTTGTTCTATAGAGAATGAAATTTTCATCGCCAAACGTCCCCTAACAGCCTAAAAGTCTGTCCTAAACATGTTTCCAATGACACGTAGGTGAATGAAATACATCAGTGTGACATATGACTTACATGTACATGTACAGTATTTACAGTCACCAAAAATGAGCCAAAATGTTCAAAATTCGTTTTAAATTGTTGACATGAAAATTATTCTTTAAAAATGGATGACTTCAAGTTTCATTTTGCATTTCAAAATGTTTGGTCAGACAAACCCCATGCACTGTGCAAGGATGAACATGTTCAGTTAACCGCTACTATTTTAAAATAGTAAAAATATCACTCATTAGTTTCAGAAAGTAATCCTAAACCAACATGGCCAAAATAAATGGGACCACTGCTAATCTGCGTTACATGTACCTTTGTACATGTATATTAAACAATGATGTTTTCAACAGTGAAAATTCATGCAAGACATGTGAGTATGTTGTGTACATGTATGTCACTTGGTTCATGCAATGCACATAGTACATGTGCCATAGCGGTATGACAGCGTAATTGTATGTTAACAATCCTTACCTCCAACAGACAAGAGCCAGTTGATGAGCATGGATTCATTAAAGGGGATGCCATGCACATCACAAGCCATGGCTGGGCAAGGAGAGCTCAAGTTTTCCAAAATGTATTAATTTCCAGCATGGCAGTTTTTCAATCATCTTTGAATTAACCTGAAATTCATGTACTATGCATGTACATGCAGATGTGTACAAACACTGCATGAGAATGATTTCTGAAGTAGCAGGAGTACACTGGTGCTGGTGTGTGCATTGTCACACTTGTGACTTTTGGCAAATATTTACACGTGTAAGAGATACATGTGCTTGTATTAAAAAAATTATTTAGTTACACACACATGTACACATACATTTTGTACATGTGATTACTAAGTCCACTGGAGAGAGTCTAATCATGAAAATCTACTTACATGTACAGGTACATCTGCCTCCTGTTGCCATGGCTACAACCATATGCTTCTTTATACATTTTTGATGAGTTAAGGACATCTGTTGCTGCGTGCCTAGACATTCCTACTTTTGCATGACTCTGCATGCCAACTGAATTTGTCTCACTTCCCTTGGCCAAACTCAGTTCCCATTGGTTAACAATTCCTATGTCAAGGGCTTGCACTGCGCAATGACCCGCAAATACACTGTACCAAGACTTGTACATGTACTGGGACTAAAACAGAAGATTTCTCTGAGATGTGGGAGGGCAGCGTTGGTGGGGGATGAAGCATTAAAAACAATATACATAGATCATCAATGCTCATCACTGCTGACGCACATTTGCATGTACAGTGTGCAACACGTACACTTGTCTTAGGCCGAGACATGACAGGGAGTCAAAATGGCATTATAAGTGATGGCTGTTTCCTTGTCTTCCACCTTCTGCAGCCCGGATTCAAATCCCACCTACATGTACAATGTACGTCTACAAGCAGAGTGGGTTTCCAGTCCCTCCCTGATTCCATGGATTTTCCCCTGAATCAATGAATACGGGGTTTTCCTCCCGCCTCTAAAGATCGGTTCATACACTACATGTGCACATGTATGTACATGGACATGTAGGTGAGTGGGGAAAATGAGGCGCACTTGACGTCACAAGAAGGTGTAGAGAAATCTCGCTCAAGTCGAAATGTGTTAAATTTGTTACACATTTAAAGCACATAGCTGTACACCCACACTTACCTTACCGGGACATACCTAGTGTGGACATTCCTTTCTTTTCCTGCAGTTAAGAAAACTCAGTGAAAATACTTGTTTTTCCTGAACTGGGTTTAACACGATTTTCAGCTCTATTTTTGTAAAAGGTTTCCCTGACTTTTCCTTTTACGACAGATGACCCCTACCCTAAATTCCTCTAAACTTCTTTTTCAGAGAAAGGGAAACGTCCTGTGGACGTATAAGTCCACAGAACGTCTTCCTTTCCTGCATCGTGTGGACATCTTTTGTTCACAAGTCCATACTAGGTATGTAAGGTCAGCGCATTTGATCCGATGTCCCAAACACACCTTTTTGACCGGAAAGTGCCTTGAATGGCTACAAAACTCAGGCATGTTCATGGCATGAGCCATCATACTATAAAGTTGTGTACATCAGGTACACTGGTGAGACTGGCCACTGTTCAGGGATTTTGTCTGTAATGCTGGGGGTATTATCCAACGGACCAGTCAAATGCTTTCACGGTCTGACATTTACATGAAGCTGAATCCCAAATGGTTTAGTACTCTATGTTGTGGTGTATATCCAACCATCATGCGATGAGCATCTGCCATAATTCATGGTACATGTGCATGTACTTTAAGTGTATGAGGTACCACTTGGAATTCCTTGAGTAGGCCTGCCGCATGCACCAAGACTGGACATCAGTACAGTTTGTCTCTCATGGAAAGTGCCCTCTACTATTACTATTATTCAGCTGCATGCTTGCCAGTGCACGCATTGCGCACGTGCTGTATGTACCGGTTGACAAAATAAACGCGAATCCAGTCTTGGCCCAAGACTGGTACATACAGTACCCTACCTGTCAGGGTATACGGTCCATGTAACTTGCCCTGCAAACATGTCACCCATTATAATGAAGTACATAAGTACTATACGTCCTTCATGAATGACAGGATGACAAATTAGGTGGTTAGTCAATTTGTCCTTCAGTGAATGCTGCAGAATTGGACTGGTATATTGATTGGGTTGTTTGTCCATGGTCTACCTGTGTGTAAATTAGTAAAGATGGAAGTGAGATATGGATCTGTTGACAGGCATGACTGAAAACCAAGCACTGTAACTTCTCCTGAGGGTACACTGGCCTTTGTTCAGCCAAGAGGAAAATGCACCGTCGCATTTTGGAAAAATTGGTGAATCTTGGAAATGTACAGGCGGACACCCAAACAGATAAGAAGTAGTAAATCTGTAATATTGTTTACATTACAAATAAGTAAATGTTGGGGGGAGGGCGATTTGCAGCAAGTTGTGCCAACCTGAAGTGTGTGTCAATTCACGGCAATCATAAGAAATACACACAGAAAAAGAAACAGTACATGTATTTTTCCACTACCTCCTTGAAATGGACCAAGGTCCTGTTAGCAGTTAATTGTTTGAGATGGGCTACAATGGAAGTTTCAGGTCATACTCCAATGGCTGCATGAAGTTCTTTAAGTGGGTACCACTCCTTGAAGAAAAATGCTTATGGTCAGCTTCAGATAAAAGAAATAGCTTGGATTCCTTTCAAGGGTTCCAGCTGGTAAATTTTGAATAATAACCTAGCTATAATGTTATAGCAGTAGCTAAGTGCACGTTTTGCAATCATTTTAGGATATACATGTGACGGTATATACATGTAGCTATTTACCTTTTCTGTGCAAAGCTGAATGCCGCTTTTTTTCTTTACAATTGTTCAGGATTATACGTGTAGTAAATGTGTAAATATTTTCCTTTTGGCGGGGGGGGGAGGTAACTGACAGCCGTAATCTACGTATATGTACCGCTCCAAGTGACTTTCAGTGATGTCACTTGGACATGAACACTAGGATCCGAATCACGATCAGTCATCATTCGTTGGTTTACAGACACTAAGATTCGCCCAATGGATGGTGCAAACCAGCGTTGGGACTACTGATCCCAAACCAGATCTGTGTGAAACAAACAGACTAGCTGTCTGTAATTAGCAGATTCCAACAGCATGATATGTACGGTACAGTACATGTATTGGTATACCGGGACAACAGAAGTGATGCTACAAACACTCAGTTTCAGTTTTCTCAATAAAATCACACCTAAATTCGAGCACCAACTGGCATGACTGGGCTCGGTTTTCGCTGCTATGGATAAATACCAACAAATGGGCACACGTACATGTACATGTACATATACAGTACGGTACCGGTGCATATACATTTGTACATGTACATGTATATATACAGTACGGTACCGGTGCATATATACATTTGTACATGTACATGTAGCAGTGCATGAATTACCAAACAACGATGCATGCTGAGCAGCCCACTGAGTAAAAACATAGAAAGTTTGTCATGAAAGGTGAGATGAGCCACATGTTGATGTTTCATATCTTCACACTGCCCAACCAGGAGATGTTTGTCTAACTGTCTTGCACCAACACCAATGAACGCTGACAGGATATTGGCGAGTGCATCAGACAGTGTGCATGTTCTAATTACTTTCTACTGGGACTTGTTAAAGGGAAATGTACGTGTACAAGCTGGCTATAACATCTTCTTGTCATCAGCCCTGGGAATAAATTAATGTGCCACGGTATTCCCCAGGGGTGGCATGCGCCATGGGCTACAGTCTACAAATTGTCACACCAATTGCCATCACACAGAGCAACCTAGCTTTCTGAGGATTCTTAATCTACATGCGATTCCTAATTAGGCCCTGGTGATCAGAGAATAGCCTTCTCACATTCCATTTAATTTTATCTGAGATTTTGGAAAAGTAAAACATCCCCATTTTAAATGTACAGCAAAGGCCAATAGCAAATACGTATATTTATCATATTGATGTACATGTACCTAAATTGAATTGAACATCACTTCATAAAACTGCCCAAAAAGTCAACCCTAAAATTAACCCTAATATTGGTAAACTGTCAGTATTTCTGCAAGGAGCCTTCCTAAAATCCATCAATACCGGTATACTTGTAGCACTTCTTCAGTTTCATGATGTTTCAATATGTTTAACCACTTAACAAAATTCAAACCTCATCTCTAGATTTTGAAGGGGGAACTTTTAATCATTTGGCATTCTCTGTGAGAGCCTTCTGCCCAAAGTTTTTTTTTTTATCACAGATGTTGGCAAATTATTTGAACGGGCCCAAAAGAATTGCCTGACAAGGTTTAATCACCAGCTGTTTTCACCCTTGATGAACTACCGGTACTTGTACTAGTACTTTGCAGTATACATGCTCTACAAAGATGTGCGTGCGCTGTTCAGGCACCGAGAGCACTTTTCACAAGACGGAATTCTTTGGTACCCTCACTGTCAATTCATTTGGCATCCTGTCGGTGCTCATAGGGACCCACTTGTTCCAAGGGTACACTGTGCAAAAGTTTCACTTGCTGTGGTATGTTCCACCTGCAAGGACCCAGATCAGAATGATTATAGATCTTCCCCAGATCAATAAGGAAATGGAAAACACAACTACATGTAATTCGTAACCCATTGAAGCAAAAAAACCAAAAAGGAAAGGAGATTCAAGCAATGTATGTAACATTTATTTAAATGTTTACAATAAATGTATACACCATGCACGCAGAATTCTTACAAGGATAATTCCAGAAATTAGGGGTCCATTTTTGTTTTGTGTCCCCGTCACATCTGACATATGAGTTTGTAAGTTCAGAACACATTTTCTAATTTCCAAGAGTGATGCATTAATGCAAATTATCTGCAAAACAAATAGCAACAGTTTGAAATCAATGCCGGTGATATTTCCATGTCAAACAACAAAGGTCAAATGTAACAGGGACACAAAAATGTCACACTTTTGGACCCTAATTTCTGGAATTACCTACAAACACAATGTCTTTCAGCTCTCAATGGCTTGGGAAGCAAGCGACCTAACAGTGAGGCAACTTGGGCGAGGGATGGCACGGGGAGATCCTTTCCCCTGTTGAGGTCTGTGCCCGCCTCATTTCAAAATGTATCCTGTGAATATTTATGTACCGGTACAAGCCATACCATAGTTATGCAGCTTTCTGTGCCAACCTCCCTGAGAAAAAATGCATGCATTCCCGGCTGTCCCTCCCCCCCCAAATTACCCTAGTTATGCCCTGGTTACGCTACGGCAAAGAACCAAAGCTAAATGTCCAAACCCTCCGAACTAATTTTCATAGGATCAACTTCAAAACTAAAAAGGCTGACTTCATCTAATGACATCACATTATATAGCGTCAAACAATGCGCAAGTTCGGGCGTGAACTATAGTTCAACCAGTAGTCAGATGCTTTTTAACAATGCACATGTGCAATTCAGTTACACATGAACAACCCCAGTCGGCCTATCTTTTAAAATATCATCAGTGCTCACATTTCACTGTTGACTGTGAATTTCGCAGTACACATGGTCATTGAAATCTGGTATAGTTATTTTCATGTGAATGGTTCCCTCCTTAATTGATTTTTACATCACCATTTGGGGTTAGGGTTAACCCAAACCCCAAATCCCATCATATTAAAATTGGAGGATTGAGGATTGTTATGGGTTAATTAAAAATGAAATGGGTCACTGATAACCAGCGGTGTAACCAAACCCTGGAGCATGGTCCCAAATGATGGTAGTCCAAACCATCCATCGTTTGGGCAGTGTTAGTCACACACAGTCACATGTAACTACAGTCGTCGCTCAAACTTGCCCACAATGGGATTGAACAAGAACAGTGCATAAATTGGTATGCATGTATGCACACTATGTGTTACTGATACCTGATATACACACGCATAGGTATTAATAATGTACATGTAAATGTGTGACAAGTCACAGCAGCTCTAGTGTTCAGTGCACAAGGTGTGTGTACATGGTTTCCCATTAGTCTAATGTGAAATAGAGTACACCTAATGACAGTTTTCACTGGAATGTGCTCAATTCCCAGTTGGTTCTGTAACACCCTAAATGTAGGTGGGTGCCCAGTGCATACAGAACTGTGCGTTTGCAGGTGTTTTTGAACTGGATACCTTTTTTCTGTATTAACAGCACGCCTTTTTTAATTATACCGGTACATGTACCAGCATGGAGCTGGCTACATGTACATGGATTTGCAATTAGCAGGTTGTTCTGCTAGTAATCCTTGATAATAACTACATTAATGAAGCTCAAACATAAATGCCTCAGCACTTTTTTTTTTACCTGTACTTAATCAGGGGTGAGATTTGATGAGATGGAAATATCCACAAAATAATGAAAAGCAGCGTAGAGTCTTTGGTTTACATTTGTGTTTGCCTGACGCACCACTTAACATACGGTACCCATTTCTTGTGTTCTACATTGTACCGGTATATCAACTTTTATACGTATTAAACACCACCTTAATAATAAATTCTGGATTTTCCACATTTTGAAAGAGATTGTCTAAAGATCCTGAAATCGGGGGGAAAAAAACAGAATTACATGTACATGTTGCTACTGACATCAGCGGTGAGGTACATGTACCTGGGTGCTTGGCACATGCAAGCCTAGCATAGTGTGTAGAGGCCGGTTCACATTTCCTTCACCCCTCTCTGTCAACACCAAACACACATACATCTACATCTGTACTAACACTGACAGTAACAGAGTCTCAATGACTGTCTATATTTGGGCTGTGTCTCACGGTATGCACATGTACTCAGGATCATCAGGGTTATACCTTTGACTATGTTTGCCCCGTACATTGCCTTAGTCAGATGGTCAGATCAAGTGTATATTGAGCATCTCCACGGAAATTGTTGACTAGCACAGATTATGTGTAAACTCTTGCGCTTTCCACACTAGTCACTTGTTGGCAAAGCACTTCTTAAAGTGGAAAAAGTTAGATATTATACAGCATGTACAATGACTAACTTGATGCTTACCAAAATTTGTTTGAATCGCGATGAAGATTGATTCCCAGGCTCAACACTACCATCCTAGGCACCATGAGAGATCCTCCTCTAGCAATCTCCTCTGATGGACAAGCTGCATCAGCTGGAAGAAGTTGAACAGAAATGATTCAGCACTAGTTACAGTGTCTTCAGGGCTGCATGCAAGTGTCTTGGCTGTAGCTGCTACGAATCCAGAGGTGAAGGATTCTGCAAGCAAGCGCATATCTGGAACATGTACTGCGCACAAACCAATTGAACTTCGTGCTCAACCCACTGGATCCAGAATGGCTGCAACGCTATCACTGGCCATCCCATTGCATCTGAAGGGGAGACCAAAAAATTCCTAGGGTACATGTAGCTCACTTTGTGAATTACTTTTTTTAATAATTAATTGAAACTGGACAACTGCGTGACGAAGGATGGAAATGCATTTCTGTCACCTTGACAATACGGCGAGTTGGGTGTGGGGATGATAAGCATGGGGCTATCTTCATAATGACCTGAGAAAACAAAAGGCGGTCCACTCAAGGAGTACAGCTACTGGTACATGTAACAGATGCTGCAAATTTTCAGTCTGCAGTTATTTTCAGAGAATGGAATTTCTGTTTGACAACAAGACAAAGCTTTTTTCAATGTGTAGTTACTAATGTTGCAATGAAAGATTTTGAGGTAGAACTTTCAACTTGTCTAAATAAAATAATAACATAATGCTAGTGGATATCTGTATATAGTGCACATAGCATACATGTGCCATAAATTCTGATGCTCATGGCCCTGTTAACTCCAAAAAACCAAACAGATTTAACAAAGAAGCAATCAAAACGGAAAACAAACGCACAAACAAAAGCAACACAATACATGCAGTTAGCATTAAGAAAGCACGAACAAGCCATTAAGTAAAGACACAGAAACAACAGACCAAAGAGACTTCCATGCGTGGTACACACTGAATGTACGAATCACATGCATTGGAAGGCGTGGTGCTCTACTGGTATATCACCCTCAATGAAAAACAGAGAAAAGTTGCCTGCAGACCCAACAAAAGAATAATGATCATAGTACAGATTGTTAAAAATACAGGAAATGAAAAGCGACAAAAAATGAAGTACATTGTAAATAAGGAAAACTATTGTGGCTGTCGTGGTAAAGGAGAGCTTTCTATCTTAAGGTGTTGTTGCAAAAGTTTTTCTAAGACATAACTTTTCTGCAACTTTGTACTCTTTCTTCAAGGTATGAAAACTCTTTCTCCTATTTGGTTAAATGCACTGAAAGGTGCACTTCTTTAAACACGTATAATTATCCACGCTCTCTTGGAAAACAGAGGGCACTGTCACTGTGAAGTCATCTTGGGAAGATATACATGTAGTGTAGTGCATAGGTTTTCTGTTCACACTGTGAACCCAGAATTTACATGTACACATGTAAATGTACTTACCAAAAACATTTCTGAGGAAAGGACCGATGCTTGCTTATTGCTATGAGTGCCATACACATAATTAACAATGAATCAGCAAAGAAGAGAAAATTTAGTCCAGCAAAATCTACAAAATACATGACTTTTTTTGTGTACAAACCAATGTTACATTGAGGTATTCTTCCTGGGATGACATCACAGTTTCACTCATGAATATGGAAATATCATTTTTTAGCATAAAAACAAAAAGGCAGTAAAATACCCATTGAAATAGTGAAACAAAAATTGGAAATGAGGCTAACTGAGACACAAAGGTACGCTTTGCAGGTTTGCATTAAAGCATTTTGATTGCAGCTACCCTTTACATACTGTTAGTTCTTACAACTAAATCCTTCAAGTATTTTATTTCAATAAAAAAAAGAAATTTGAATAATTTTAATAAAATTATTCAACTTATTATCCCACTATTTCAAAATAAAATACGGATTTGGGTTCTTTCATTGGTTTGGCTAAAGCGACAACAGTCCAATCTGAAATTTTTAAAGAGTATAAAATTCACAAATCCACAATCCTTTAAACTCTAGAGGCTGAAATGCCCCTTTAGGGAATCAATATAAAATCCCCAAAGAAGCCAAGACACCATGGCTACTGGCACATGTACCTGGGGGCATGGAGGCCATTCCTTCCTCCATGCTTAGGGGAAGGACACAACACGGCTGACTCACTTTTCCGTTTTCCATCACATCCGACCCCATGCACCATGATCTCTGCAATATCATTACTTATTTACTAGTGCTCTATATACAGGTACAAGAAGTAAGAACGCAAAAGGCGTAACCACTCAAGCAGGTCACAACCCACATACTGTACAGTTGCCTGCCACAGAACTTGATGAATGTTTCATGGTTTGACTAATAAGTGGTCTGATGAAGTGCAGGTTTAGCAGTGTACATGTACCTTAGGCGCATTAAGAACAACTTTGTTGTAGGGCAAAGCTGATGGAAAATTTGGGGGGGGGGGGCGGAGGAAGGGGCTTGCTTTGTCCTCTAGAGGTGTTATTTCTTTCTTTTTTTTATATCGTGTGCTTTGTTTTTTATTTTCAAGGGATTCTTCTTTTCGCTTTTCAAGGGCATGGAGTACACTGAATTTTTTCCCCGAAATTTGAACATTTTGTACCCGTGCAATAAATGTAATTTTAAACTCGGTTAAATGCATTTTTATTGTATTTCTGTCACTATCGAAATATATTTCAAAGTTGTATGCTAGCGGCATTGAAGTTGGAGGCCTTTGGGTCAAAGTTTTCAGGTAAACCTGTATAATTCCGGGCAAACTGAAATGTGCTACTGGTTCATTAATTTTGGTTCCATTCAGCTGCTGAGTAAGATAATACTTTGAAAAACAATAAACTGAAACTTATCGCTCAGCCATCTTTTAATGCCATGATTTGGTTTAGTAAGTTCTATACACCGTAAGCCTGTGAAGAAACTTGTGACTATACATGTACATGTACATGTACCATACATCTGTAACAAAGTATTTCTCGTATTCCCGTGGTATACCTGTACATGTTCTGGGTACATGGATGTGAATCCACCTGCAAACTTGTGCAGAGTACCCATACCTTCATACTGACACTGTACAGTGTACATGTACATGTACATATATGTACAGTACTGCATCTTGAAGAAAAAATGTACTTAACCTGCATCAAGATGGAAGAAAACCCATTACAGTAGGTCCTTCAGGTGTCTTGTCTTGTAATTGGCTCTTGAATGCAAATTTGCTTTGCTGAGTTACGAGGCAACCTATGTGTACATTTATAGTACAGAGCTGAGACCCCTGGCTGAGCTGTAGTGCTCCCTCGCCACTTGACGTCCCTTGCTTCTTGCTCTTGAAACACTGACATGCATTAACTTACTTCCCCTTAAGACGGTCATTGAGAGGACATGCAAAAAGAAAAAAAAATTGTGTGTCCAGGCTCCATGGTGTATCTTCAGAGCAGAGTAAAGGTTGGAAATTCGTCAGAGCAGAGTGAAGGTTGCACACAAAACAAAACAAAAAAGAAACGGAAATGAGGTACATGTACCAGTATTTGGGCAAAGTTCAAGTCACAAATAAATGTACAATGTACGTGTACATGTACCAGACACATCATTTCTGTAGGAGTAAAATAAATTACATCTGCATGTAAGACTTAAAAGTTCTTGTACCACTTCTTTCAAAAAATACATTAAAATATTTACTTGGGGGTTTCGTAATGTGGGTAAATTTGACGGTTGGGTCCTAACAAAGGGTTTCTCACTGACTTATTGCTACATGTACCGGTACATGTATACATGTACCGGTACATGTATACATGTACCCGGTACCTGCACAACAATAAGTCACTATGAAAAGAAAGCCAATTAAGGCCAGCAAAATATTTAAAATGAATACCATCTGCAAATGCAATGTTCCCTCACGTTCTTTGATTACATAAACTTTCATGTGAAACTACAGTAGTGAGGGTACCATATGCAGTGAGTATATGTAGTCTGGTTAGCGGTTCCCGCATTACCTTATTCGCCGCTGGGACAGGACCGAGTCTGTTATATAAGCCTTATCACTGATTGAATTCCCTGGTAGCCTATGCACAAAACGTATCATGGTACCATGCAAAACTGACAAAAGGAGCAGAATGTTCGCTCTTGAACTTCCCAAAGCTCTTCTGTCTCATGCGCGCGGAGAGTATCCAAGACAGAGGTATGACAATGAGGTTTTATTTCAGTGACATCACAGTTCTGTTCATAAATATGAAAATGAGGTTAACTGAGATACAAATGTACAGTTTGAATTTTTGAATTGGAAACTGCGTTGCAGTGAAAAACACCAGAGTCTTTCTGTCACCGAAAAAAGTTTCATAACATTTTGGTAATGCATGTCTCACTACAACATTCAAATAAAACTGACTGGATATCTACTCAGTGCACATACAAAAAACCCACCTTGAAGGATATCATGATTTGGAGTTCATGCAGACAAGAATACGAAACGTGATAAATTTGGTCATGTTTTCACTATGAAACACTCATGAAAGTGTACATACACTGTCCAAAGGACACGAACAGATGCATTGAAAGCATGCATACTGGTGCATGTAGAATGTGCATTTTAGATGCTCTCATACAGAGCGCATGAACAGCTTGGAACTTGCGACTGATTTGGATGAACACACGATTAAATTTACCAGACTGGCTTGCAGCCACAAATTAAATTTAGTGTGGACTGAGACAATCAACAAATTTAATCAATAACAGGAGGCATATCGTTCACTGTACTGTAAAAGGTGCGGCAGGTTCCAACCAAACCCCCCCTCCCCCCAAAAAAGTGAGGCATGTCAGTGAACAAGGATGACTTGAGAATTACATATTTCATGGAGAGTAAATTCAGGAATCACTAACTACCAGAACCACATACGATATATATATGTATGTCATTGATCTGCACAAAATGCAGACTGTATGCTGTGCAAAGCTTACATGTACATGTACATGTATATATGCACACATGTAGGCCTACACGTGTACCGGTAAATGTACATGTACGTATTGCCCAAGAGAATTACAGTGACTCTGTCCCTAAATGTCAATCTGTCAAGTGCTCTACAAATCACCTACACTGTAAATCCCAACTCAAGCAAAAATAACACCACTTTCAACAGACGGAAAAGAAAATCAACATCTCCAAGCCAGACTACTTTAAGCCAGCCGCAGACAGCCTGATCATTTCAAGACCGGCTTAATTTCTAAGACTGCCTGACTGCACTGAAAAGTCCAGCATGCACGATGTACATGTACGTGTATTGGTAGGTACCGTAATGTAGATCACCGAACAGCAAAGAGACCCCATAGTATGCACACAGGTAGCTTTGAAACAGGCTCCAGATTTCACATACACGTACATACTACCGGTATATGTATATATAAGTGAAATGAATCAGAACCTGTAAACTCAACATTCATAATGTATGTGCACACGGAAATAAAGGGACCCCACAAAACAAGGAACAACTTTTACAGGTTGACATCAAGAAAA
Source organism: Acanthaster planci (assembly GCF_001949145.1). The sequence continues at coordinate 2,246,111 of NW_019091361.1, forward strand.
GGTACAGGTATCCATTAACACAAATGTGCAAGATGAAAAGAATAAATACTGACGATAAAGCTACGTATATATTCTGACATAGACAGATACATGTACAGTGCAGTTCGAAGCATAGTCCAGAACTTTACAGCTGCAGCTGTAGTCTGGAACAGTCTAAGCCATGAAACATGCTCGGCTCGGCTCCCCAGAGTGATTTACTAGGAACCATACTCATTCACACAAATTCCAATACCACATGGTAAACTGTGCACAAAAACTGTTGGACTCTGTTTATTTTGGGTATGCCTGAACCCGTGTTAAACCACAAGCAGTTTAGGGGTACAGTACCCAGTGCCACAAATTCACACACTTTACTGGTGTTCAATTCTGTGTGGTTAGGGAAGGTTAGGGTTAATATTGTATTCAAGATTATTTTTGTACATTTTTACTTAATCTTATACCTTTGTGTTTCTGTAGGACTGCTTTAAGACTTTAACTGACTTGATTTATTTGTATTAATTTTGTTAATCCTGTGTTATTTTAAACAGATTTGTTGTCTGCTGTTGGTAGCTATTAATTGGGACAAATATCTCAGGACCCTGGGGAAAACCATGAGAATATCGTAAATCAGGCTATCCTGGTAAAAAATAATAAATAAATTAAATAAATAATATGTTTGCATCCAGCTCGAAGTTCATCAAGCTTATAAGGAAAAAATGCACCTGAATTTAACACAGTCCATGATATTGATACTCATCTGTAATTGTTGGAAATCTACCTTGGGTTTTTAATATTGTAGACCTCAACTGTTAAACCAAATCAATACGCAGGATGAGTCATATGCAGACTATGCATAATTCCCTCTTCACACAAAGGGATGAACTTCATTCTATAGATCCCTAGTGAGATTTTAGAACAGGTAAAATGCCCTAAATTCTAGAATTCCAGATTACTAATACATGTACATGTACATCCATCTTCCAAAACTTACAAACCAAACCCAATAGATGCTTCCATCCCCCAAAACTCGCACCTGAATTACATGTATTTTCATATCAAAATATTCATCAGACATTCTGGGCAGTGGTGCTGAAATGAACCGTAATTGACTGGAAAGTGTTGGACTCACCTGTATAATACTATAACACTGCATACATTTACTTTAACATCTACCAACCATTCTTGTCCTCAGCTTTTCTTATTACAACCACAGAATTGTACCATTCTGATGAACATTCAGCACGAATTCCACAGGAGCCTGCCTGTGAACAGATGAATCTATCGTGTAGTCCCCCTTCCCTTTTGGACAAATGTATCACTGGAAGTTTGCTGGATAAGTAAGCAGCAATTCTCAGGATTTTTTTTTCATAAAAACATGCCGATCAGGAAGTCTTGTTTTCCTTGCATTGGGAATTCTACATGTGTGAATGAATTATGAATCTGTGCTTGTTCGCACGAGTTCAACTACATGTATCTCATGTGCACCAGAGTAAATAAGAGACACAGCAGACGGAAAACACATCGAGCCGACAAACGGAAACATAAAACTTACCAATGATTAAATTTGTATGACAGGGAAAAGTTCGTGTAATCAAGCTCTTGCATGATGGATATGGTCAACTTCGACTCTCTGTGGGATATCCCACCTTCCACAAAATGCGTAGCTCCAATTCCTCTTCTTGACAAGAAAATAAGAATGTTCCATTTGCCACAAGACACCTTAAACCTGATTGAAAATGTCACTTACTCACTTCACATTCCCCTGGGTACAAACCCATCAGTGTATTCAATTGGGAAAAGCATCGCCTTTTTCCCTGACTTGGGCGAGTGTTATTTCACTTACATGACAAGTACATGTACATGTACATGCAGCGTGTTCAGTCTCCAGTTTAAAGAACCCGCAGCTTAAAGCACCTGATATCGGTACCTGACATGTCACTTCTTAAGAGGTTACATATCACAGCAGCTGCTGTCAAGAGCATTCCCGCATGCAACATTCATAACAAGGAAAAAGTCATATTCAACGTTCATTCAATCAAACAATAAAGGCTAAATAATATTCGGTGTCCATATCATATCGCATCTGAAATATTTTGCACTTTTAAACAATACTGGCTCAGTGTGTAGCGTCATATGTACCAGGAAGTGTTGTAACTCGTTAAAAATAACAGCTAGAGGCAGGTCAGGTGGCATTCTTTTTTTAATAAAATGATCTACGAACAACACTTTCAGGAGTACTAACGCAGATACATGTATTTTCAGTAAGTCCAATAAATCACATTCAAACTAAAGTCCACCCTTTTTTTTCTTTATTTACTGCCATTTCCAATTTCAGATTTTCCCAAAACTGCATAAGGATTGTGCCATCAAAATAAGGTAGGCCAAAAAAAATGAAAGAAAGCATACGGTACCTTGTTTTGCCTAAACATTGTCACATACAATGTAACAGTCTTCATTTTCCTTCTCCATCCTGTTTGATTTCTAATGACTCTAAAGTTTATTTCCAAGAATACGTCTGTAAATTTCACAATATGTACAAGTTCATGTACCGGCACTACAGTCATGACAATTCCAGTGACAATCACTCTGGAAATACAGGTATCACCAAAGGAAAACGGAATTCCACTCAGATTGGAAATTTGAGACTGGAAATCAATCCGTCTGATGGAATGAATTTCACTGTAAACCACTCCAGACTCAAGTTTCAGCTGGGAGTGAAATTCGGCCCTTGGAAATCTGTAAAAAAATTGTGATAAACTTTGTGCAAACATTTCTAATTTGTTAACGTCACTACAAAACAGAACATCAATTGATAAAAAACTTCCTCAAATCAACCCTTGAGAATTGACATGACAAATCATACAAGCCAAACGAACTGCACACATCATTTGTGGATGCATTATGCTTTTCACACTTTAATTTCAAAGGTTTTTTTGAAGGCTTCTTCTTAGTAGATATGGCAGCCCTTCAAACTGCAATTTCAATGCCTCAAGTGTTATTTCAAGGGGGCACTGACCTTTGACATCCAATCTCCCACCTGGATTGAATAATTTGCAGAATTTTAATTACTGGGAAAGACCTTTTAAGCTGAATGTTGACAGACACAGTACCATTACATGTGGTTTTATGACTTGTTAGAGTTACATGTACAACACAATAAATGCTTGGACATGTGTAAGTATCCCTGCATAATTTATTTTTACAAACTTTGAACCAAATTTCATTGATGGCTAGTTTACAATGTATTACTGTAACTTTAACGGCCACGTGGACTATGGAATTACAGTATATGGTGAACTCCGAAGAGCTGCACCAGTGATTTGAAACACGAGTACCGGAAGTAAAATTTTATGAAAGTGTTGAAAATGTGACAATGTTCCTAAAATAACCACTGTCCCATCTGGCCATCGTTTTTGGAGAATGCGGTAGCCCAATGAATTTTTCAGTGGCCCAGGGGTCATGGGACCACCGTTAATTTCGACCCCTGATGGTACATGTACGCTTGGGCAATCAGTTCTTGTTTAGTCTACAAATTCTAGGAAACCATGCCAGGACTGCCAACTCTAACGCCTCGAGCATGTGAGTCACACATTTCAAGTTAATCTCATGCTCTTACATTAGACATTTCACCGATATTCTCATGCTAAAAACAATGTATAACATCTAACGAATATGAAACAACACTTTCACATCCTTTCTAGTTCTGAAAAACACAAACACTCTGAACCACGTACTGTGAACATAAGATGGAAGATGATGCCAAGATGGTGAATGGTAAAAATACATGCGATGTACCAATGAGTCAGAAATGCATATATACATGTACCTGTAAGTAACTTCAAATGCAGCTGTACATGTACATGTGTGTAACACCTGCAAAATGTTAATCCAAAATTAACTGAAACAAATCCAAAATTAACTGATCTCCCCCGGTGCAAATCCATCCTTGGAAAAACGTTAATACCCTAATCTTAAAATGATTCCCCACTCATTTTATAGGATTGTTACTGCTTTTAAAAACCCTCAAATTATGAAGTATACGAGAAATACTAGAAATCAGTTCTAAACATGATGGCAGTTTGCCCTACTCATTCACGGTGGCACATCTTGATGACTATTAGCAAATGGGCTTGAGGCAAGCAAATCCAAAATCTCATGCATAAACTACTGCCATTTATGCTCAAAACATGAACGTTGCTCAATCTTCACACTTCAACAGCACTCTTGAATTGATTTTGTGGAGATTAAGCAAGAAAATGCACTGAGGGATTGCTAAAACACAAACAGTCTGGGCGACGGTGCATCTGAATGCTATGTGCCACAAGCCAGAGAATTAATGATGTGGAGGGCTGCCGGTATTGAATATTGATTGAGTTTCAGCGGGCTAAATATAGCAAAAACTCTAAACCTACTGGTACAACAGAGATATCCTTTGAACTTGTCCGAAACTTTTCTTAAAGGGTCTAGAGACTCGAGCAGAATTCTGCTCTCTGAAGCTGCTGCAATTTCACAGGTACATGTACATGTACACGTAGAAGGGAAAAACTACTGCTTTCCCAAAAGGCAGTTGCCTCTTAATTTATGGCATTTTGACACCGGTGACAGGATATGCCCAATCCAACTTATATTACACATACACACATGTACATGTACATGTAATTTCTAGTGTTTAGGCTCCTACCGGTGGCTAAGTTACATGTACTAATACATACATGTACCTCACCAAACTCCTGATGATGGACATGTACATGGATGTATCTGTATGTACATGTATGTACCGGGTACATTGTACAGTATCAAAAGCACTGCCAAGAACATTGATATGGAGGCTCAATACAACATTCAAAAAATTCCAAATTCTTTTTTTTGAACCAATCAATTTAACAGTTTCCAAATTTTTGGCACACTCCGTGAATTTTTTCCGTCCAGCATGCAGTCATTTTGAAGAAACAGTGACAATTTTGAAAAAAAAAGCCGTGCACGTACACTGTTACTTTGCAAGGAGGATCTGAAGTGCTGTTCGAAAAACAGAGAACTTTTCACAAAAATCATCAGTTGTTTTCGGTAGCATTTGCTTGGGAAAAATATGGAAATGAAGTCAACATTGTCAAAAATGGTACTCAAATATTTATAGAATTTACCTCCTTTGTATTACAAATTTTTTGTAACAAAGGCAGGAATAAAATAAGTACATGTAGGTTTTTGAAGAGTCTTGAATAATTGACTCGGTGCATACATGTAAATCCAGCTTAATCCTCCTAATAACTTCCACTTTGAACCAAAACTAGTTTTAATTTTTAACGTTTGAAACTCTGTTTTTCAGCTTATTTCTTGTGCATCTGATTAACTTGGGATGTGCAGTCTTCTCATTTTTATTTTCCTTATTTTCTTTTTAACTCTAGGATATTTTGATTCTTTAAATTTATGTTCTTTATTAAGTTTCCTGTAAAATGTTTTTATTCAATACACTGACTGCAATTCAGACTTAATCTGCGTCAAGCTGCAGTAGCTGTTTGTGCCAGTAATAATCCAAATGATAAAAAAGATCCATGGTGATTTGAAAATTTAATATTCAAAAATTGCAAACAATAATAACTCCACTTGAAAAGCACTACAGGTCTGTGCCTGATGGTACATGTGAAAACTGTGCAATTTGAGCTCAACATTAAATGTATACAAATACGTGCACGGGTAGGCATTCACCACATTCAGGGGACAAGTTCTTTTGTTAGGGAAATTTGAACCGAGTTGTGGGGACATTTCCGAGTCCCACAACGTTTTTGGTCCCCACAACTACATGTACGGTGCAGTAGGGTATGTACATGTACATGTACTATACACATGTAACAACCCTTAAATTTGTGTCACAGAGTCAATTTACACTGATCCCATACATATGCCAACTACTGTACATACCTGTAGCGCATTAGTTTAGGCTCCAAATTTGAGCATAAAAAGAAAGCTTTTTTCAATCCAGTGACATCGTCCCCAAGGCTGTCACACCTCCCATTACTCAGTTTGCCCCAGGAATGTACTGACAGCTGGGGGGGGTCTCTGCTACAGCCCTCCAAGGCAATTCTTTTTTGGCTTGAGTTCTTTTTAAACCCTAACCATTTTGAATCCAACAAGCATGCATTATTTCAATGGTCCCTAGGGAGGTTAAGGGTTAATTAATAATACAGTGTTCAACAGGACAAATTTTGTTATCCTGCATGTACGGTACATACTGTACGAAGCTGTATTTCATTTCCACCTCCCCTAAGAGTGTAAAATTCTACACCAGAGTTTCGCCTCACACACCAGAAAGATGTTCAAAATTACAAGAAAAGAATTGTTCTCATTAATTTTTTGCCCTCTCCCCCAGCATTTGATCCTTCCCCCCTCCCCCGGGTGGTTCTACCCTACATGTAGATCTGCTCGTGGAAGTAAATGAAATATCCTCCCTCCCCGGAGCCAAACCAGCCTACACCCCTGGGAAATATTAAAACAGAATGATATCGGAGGGGGGTTTTAACAATGTATCCTGTTCTATCAGATATATTGGTATTAAGTTACCGTAGGCAAAAGGTGTCAGTTTGTTACCATGGCAACGTACATGTAGGAAGCTTTACCTGATCCTTGCGGAGTTAAAATTTCAAAAGACATTTCTGTGATGGAGGGAAACTTCCAGAAAGAAAGCACTTAAGTAAAGGTCACCACTTACTAGCACCGTCTGATAGAACAGCATACATTGTAAAAATTTGTTCAGACTGTCAGTCAGTTACTGTACCCAAGGGATTACTCTAAATCCAGCACACTGCGATGTGATTAGTCTGTCCGATTTTTATGTCATGCGCATTCCAACTGCATGAATGCACAGGTCTAAAGACCGGGTGTTGACTTCTTCAAGTTTATTTTGGAAAGGCTATAATTTCCTCCCGAGAACGATTATTAGAAAAATCAATGTTCATGACAATCTGTACCGGTACTGTACATGGACGTGTATCCGCTGCACTTCTCAAGGGAACGGCATCATGGAAAGACATACCGCAGTATGCTTAACACACTGTACGTACATGTACAGTAGGCCAGCGCAATTAAGTTTGCCCATTGTTACCCATAGTCTCTAGTATTAACACACAATATTGATTTCAATTTCAAAGGCATATTACATGATACATGCATACATGTACATGTATGGTACATGTACTGTACACTGTGTACACATGTACCTGGTACTTACTTTTGTACACATCTACATGTACATGTGTATGTACCACGGTAGTACCTGTAGGGGGCCTAGTAGGCCCCCTACAGGTAAGAGTAAGCCCGGCCTACTCTTACCTTTTTCATTCTGAGTTTCAGTTAATATACTGGTGAGATTCAAACTTAACCAAAAACTAGTTTTAAAATGACTTCTGTGAAGTGGATTTTCAACCCTTACTGTCCTCAACCCCAAAATTTCAGACAACTTTTTGCACACTCTGGAGACGAAGGTTTAACATTTACAAAGTGCAAAACTGAATGTTCATTGCTTGCCACACACATGGAATGTGTACCACACAAAAAGCAGTCACCGCGTTCAGGGGGCAAGTTCTTTTGTGGGGAGAATTTGAACTGAGTTGTGGGGACATTTCTGCGTCCCGACCACGTTTTTGGTCCCCACAAAACAGGTGAAATATCGAGTGTATGTCCCCACAACTACGTAGCAGGAGTTTGTGCACTAGTACGTGTACATGTATGTGCACATGAACAGAATTCCTAATTTCTGTGACAAGAGTCTACAAACTGTAAGTAAGAATTTCTATGCACAAACTTGCCGATGAAAATTCAGAAAAAAAATGAAGAACCAAACTCGACCTTGTACCGGTATGTACATGTCAGTTAATGTATGGCAGAGGAAACAAACTAATCTTATGTATTAACTTGGAAAGCACACAATTTACAATGTACATGTACAATGTAGCTCCACGCTTCCGGAAGACCGCTGAAGAGAGAGTTAAAGTAGCGGAGGCTGGGGTATAGCCCCCTCAAGAGTTTCAAGACAAAGACACCTATCGTGGCTGGGGGCATTACAGATCCTGACATTTTGTGTAGTGATACAGCTCTGGGTCCGCACACTGGACACAGACATATTCAGCTCTCTGGCCACACTCATGCTTTAGGGTCCCTGCCAATTTCCTAATTGGCCAGCCGCGTGGATTTTTTCTTTCCAAATGTAAAATGAGATGAAAAAGCAAAAACGTCCACTAATGCATCAAAAAAATCAAATTACTGTATACGCATAAAGGTCTTCATGTACATGTACAATGTACATGTATGTACACGTACAGGTGCTGGAACTTGCAAGTCAAAACTTCCATCTTAGGCCAAAAAAATCTCCAGTTTCTGGTCAGGGGTTGGCTTCGAAAGTGGTGCAGCGACAAGGCTTTCTTTACCCTCACTTTTTTTTCCTAAAAATGACGTACAGTATATGTATGAGTAACATCATCACTACATGCGTATGTACTGGTATCGCCACTGCCAACAATGAAATACCTGTACTCGTAGACAGGCCCCCTTGCTATTTACTGTTTACAAGCATTTTCAGCTTGTAGATGCACACAGGGCATAAGACCCCCTGGTTTGTCCGGTTCCATGATGCAATACAGAGATGAGGTCATCTGAAAAAAGTGCCCGACTAAATGTATGGGGCCTAGAGGGACTTCTTTACTGTACATGCATGTGCATGTACTATTCAACTCTTCCCCATCTAAAACACGTTAAAATTACACAGTAGCTGAGTTCTAGTCGATCAAGCAAGTTTGGCAGCTTTTGGACTTATAAAATTACCAAATAAAATAATTTATTTTGCCAATGTGCAGGTCTACGGCGACGTGTTTGCTGACCGGAAACCGAAGACTTTTGGGGGGCCCTTAAGCTCTATGAGTCACTACATCTCCACTGTGTGATCTCCCAAGATGCATTCATAAAGAAAAAGGCCATCTTGAAACAACATAATAAGCCCCATCACCTTTTTTGTCTCTAAACTCCCAAGTGCTAAACAATATCTTCTTGGGCCCAACTGTGTGCCAAGTCTTGACTTTGTTAAGTGCTATCTTGACTCTTGTGTAAATTTAATGTTCTCCTCCTGAGTTGATTATCCTATGAATGCATTTTATTCAAAGGCAAATCAACTCAGGATGGAAAACAATAAATTTGCACAAGTTTCAAGATTGCACTGAACAACTTCAAACTCTAGTCTACAGCAGGTGCCAGTTCAATCTCAGCTCAGCTCATCAGGAGATGTACAATGTACATGTGTTATGCTAAATTTGACTTTTTACATCATGTCATTGCTTTCAGATAGCTAACAGGTAACTGTAGGGAAATATCAATGGAATCCAGGCCAATTCTTCCAAAATATCCTTGTCTGGAACTAAGCCTAGCACTGCCTAGTTCTGTTTATTTCATGATGGACTGAACATGACATCAAATGAACAAGGAAAGGGTGCATAGAGTGCATTTGTGCACATGTATCCACCAGAGACCAGTTTTTGAGGGAAGAAGACTTTTCCTTTAATTTGAAAAACAAACTAGTGCAAGATATCAACTAATGTCCTAATCACTTTTCTTACGTTACATGCAATTTGAAAACAACGATCCAAACTGGAAGACCTTCACAGCTTTAGCCCGATGGAGTGATCTCCGATGCTTTAACGAACACACCTTCCGTCGCTGACTGTGACCTATTTTCGAGGGCTGTACAGCGGTAAAGTGTCAAAGTGAAGCCATGCATGAAATAAATGTTTGTTGAGGTGTAGCGCATCTTGTGCGACTTCATCTTATCCTTTATTGTCGGAAGCCGTATTTTCCAAAATCAATCTCTTTTTTTTTACTTCACAAAATATTGAAATGATTGCAGGTGTTTCTTTGCTTTCAACTCTAACGTTTCCGTGTTTTATGTTTTTTCCCTCTGTCCTATGTTTATTTTTCATTAAACATGCAATTAATCAATTGGCGAATGTTAATAAATTGAATACACTTTTACTTATTTCTAAACCTGAAACAAACAACATACTCTAGTACTTACTGTGGAGATTATTTCAATGAACCATAATTTACTTCGCAAAATAATAAATGAGTTTGAACTGAAAAACATGGCTCATATTTTTCCCAGGGTAATCTCCTGACAAAAGAAGGAAACTGCATTGAGAAAATTTACTCCTCTGTGGGTTGGAAGCATGGGAGACTGTGACTAGGTGTGACAATAAAATATATCCCTTGCCAGGAGAGGACGACACTGCAGCAGTATTTGATGTGTGTCCAGTGCAAGCAGTTTTCGAACATTCACTGGCCCCATGATGTTAAATAGATGGAGTTTGCAAGTTCAATGGGTGGAAATCAGAGGAAAACACAGCACTTGTCACTGTCATCAATCTCTGAGTCGCTGTCATCATCATCATCGGTGGTGGTGGTGGTAGCGCTCTGAAGCGATGTTGTGTTCTGGTGCAGGAGCATGACTTGGCTCAGGTTGCGGAGGAGAAATCACACAAGGCTTCTTTGGTTCATTCACATCAACAACACACCAAAATGCTTTGGTAAGCACTGATGGTGACTACAACGTAGTTCCTGTAGACACTTGCCCCAAACTGCAGCACTAGGCTTGTACAAATTCTGCAAGATGAGAAAGTAACACGTATTTTGCTGTTGGATGTCACATGTTGGTTGTATCTAGGGCCTAATGAACATTTATTATAATCTCTTTTTTGTCAAAATATCCATCCATTTTTTATTTTGGAGGCCTTAACTGTAACCCCCCCACAGTCACTTTACTTTAATATTTGTTGAGAGAATGAAATGAAAGAAAAAACCTACATTTCTGAGAATGTAAGTATTAATTTGGATGTTTCATATGTATGCAGGAATTGAAAAGTTTTGTACAAAAAATAAGCTTTGAAACATGTCAACTCATCCCTCCAAATGTGAGGGCAAAACGATTTGCCAGGCAGTGAGAAAATGATATAAGGAACATGTCTTTTCCAAGCACCCGTTCCCTTCCCGGCATGCTCAGTTGTCAGTGGAGTCATGTGACTTCAGTCATACACGGACAGCAGCTTTGAAACACTGTAATCTGAAACTTTAAAAGAAACTGTAATGAATAGTAATTGCCCCTGCAACCTCCATGGTTTTTGTATCTTGTAAACTAGGCCTAAATACATAAACTCTAGATATTTACAAGTGCAACTTACCACTAAAGCCTTAACTTTCCACATTTTTCAGCCAGCGGGGAGAAGAGAAGATCTTTAGCAAGTCTGAAGGTATTTTACGTCACTAGAAGTTGTTTACATTGCGCAGCACAACGCAGAAGGTAGGGCATGTACATATACATGTAGTAAGGATGCAAAAATAGGGCCCCTCGAAATCTGGGGGATCATTACCATTAGCACCCTGTTCCTATAATAAGGAAACAAAGTGAACTTTCTCAAACTAACATTTTGACCTTAAGGAACAATTACTCAATCCTAAAAGGCCTAGTTTAGGTAAATTTTTACAATATTTAAGCAAGAAAACTTCCTAACCCCAGTTTGGCAAAAGACAACAACTCAGTCGAATCACACCATTTTCTCTTCCGTCTGGTTACCCGACTCAGGCTTTTTGGATACATCGAAACAAATATCCATCCAGGTCAACGAACCAGACTACATTCGCTTATTTGTCGTTCACAGCTCTTCGCGGTACGCTGCAGTTTTACCTAAAACTTTCCCTCAAAAAACCAAAAGCCTTGTTCTGTTTTCTTTCTGATATGAAAGAGGACATCACCAACAACTTGTTTAGATAAGTCATTTCAAAAAGTAGAATTTGCTCCCTTATTTTTACAATACTTAACAGGAACAGGGTGCTAAAAGTAATGAACCCCGAAATCTGGACCTCCCACGATATATCCATGTCATTCATCATTCAGCAAAATGCATTACACTCTCGGCAGCCAAGCCCTCAATAAGGCTGTACAGTCAGTACATGTAGCTCAACATGTCTGCTTGCCCTTACGACTTAAGCAACGATGCTACAAAGCAAAGGGCTCCAACTTCCAGGGCTAGGCAGTGAAAAACAAAAAGCAGGTAGGCCCTAGGCCTGCCCCACTAGTGTGGCACGGATCACTCCTGATTTATCCTTGTAAATCAGGAATGACCCGTGCCACACTAGTAGTGGGGCTAGCCCTAGACCTGATCCAGCCCTTATTGGCAATTTGCAAATGAGTGACTGTTGGAGTTAATAAAGGTAGGCCTGTATATGTATTTACACCCATGACAACATCAATAGAATAATGATATTCATAGGGGGTCTACTCACAATCAGTGACCACAACACCGTTGTCAACAGTCAGTGGTATTCATGAGTTTCCATGTCTCATGAGCATGATGAACACGTGCGCACGTAAGCTTCACAAACACGACAAAATGTCATCGATCATCAGCGCCACCTGGCCACTGTTTCGAGTCACTGATCACACTGCTCGAATTGAACACAAGGGCGATAATCTAACGGATAAACTCCTAAGGTACATAAAGGGGAAATATGGAAATAGCTCTACATACATGTATTTGCTCCCAGCACTCGCCGACTGTGCATGCAGAAAAGTTTTTAATACTAGTAAGATTAAGGTTTATCCGACTGCTAGAGGGCGCTACTGTCCAGGTCTTGGAGACGTTATCCGCATTGTCTGTTTAATAACTGCGTGCAACACGAGTGGATTTGACATTTGTTACTTAAAATTAGTCAAAAGGGTTCATGGTTTAGCATGGCAGAAATTCACAGGTTTTATAATTTCCATCGTACACACGTGGGATTCGCACTGCAACAATGGGAGTAAGTGCAGAATACCCCGCCACTCGAAACAACGCCTGGAATGACGGGTTACGTGGGTACAAGGTGAAAATCCCTTGAGAAGAGTGTGACACTTCGACTTGTACCCGGCTATGAGGTTGAAGCAGGGTACCTGGTAGTGGGGTATTGTGCAGTTGAGTTCAATACTGGCCTATAATCACAAGATCTGCATGAGCACATATGCGCATAGAAACAAAAATCTCCAGCGGAACAAGTGACAATGCCACTTCCAACTAGTTTTTATTAGCCAAGCTTTGATGCACTACAATTTTTACAAAAATGAAAGTAAAAACTTAGCATAATTGTTAACTGATTCATGGATGCTGACGGGGATATTGTAGAATTTAAAAATTTCAAAAGGATAAGCGAAGACAATCCAACTTGCCACTGTTAAAACAACTGTGTGCACTACAACAATCACAACTGCCTGGACTTCAAACAGCTGCATTAAAGCCTTAAAGATCACCTCTTAGGAAAATATGTTTTCTCTGATTTTATCTGTTCAAATAAATACGGAAGCATTCACAAGGGTTTATCCACTATGAACACAGGGCAAGGGTTCCCCCGTTTTCTCCAAATGACGCAATTTACATTCAAATTCACATCTTGACATGAACAGGAAAAAAAGCCCCTTTAAGCTTAGTATAGTTGAGTTCTGAAGACAAATGACACCGCGTTCGATTTGGATGCTTCCATATTGATTTGAACAGATGCAATCAGAGGAAACATGTTTTCCTAGGTGCTCTTGGACACTATATGTAGCTTCATGTGACTTTAGCTTCATTTTTAAATGGGACTTTTAATTCTCCTGTAATCTTTGTATACATGGGATCAGCTGCAAGTATCTACATATTGTCCCTTTGAATTGCTATTCCATGAAATCATGATTGGCTCCGATGAGGACACCAATTTAGACACCTCTGCATGTGCAGACCCGTTTTTTACGTTACAGAGTTTGAATGCAAGTCTTACTTAAGCCAAGGCATACAAGCACAAATCCATTGAACAATTTGAATTTCCTCTACTTTTAAACTAGTAAATACAAGTGCAGTAAACTTCTACAATCACTGGTTGGACTAAACCCCTAATAAACCTCGTATGCCTTGTATATTTATGACCCTACAAAAACAACCAATCAACAAATGTACACTTTGTATCTGCTGGCAATAATACAATGCAATAACGCATAGAACACAGATCTTGAAATACTGGAGACAAGGTTAAACTATTCCACCACATGTGTAGTTCTGATGGTTTTGTGAGCAAGATTGCATTTTTGCAAAAGTAAAAAATCAGTTACATTGTGTTCTTTTTGGAGCACATCTTACAACAGTAATTTCAACAGGAAAATTAAGTGACAATACACCGTCCATTTAAATTCAGCGAACACTGTAACATCCAATACTATCACCGTGGAGAAAGCACCCCCCCCCATAAATACTTTTTCACACATCCACCAATCAGACTTTTTTCAAACTGAGAGAAAAGTTGCCAATTCAATAAAACCAAGTATGCAGGACTTTTTCCACCGAATGTGATGAACAGATTTGCGCACACCGTGCTCATTTTTTTCACCCCATATTGTTGGACTACATAACCTTAGTCATATTATTTCAACACGGCGGAAAGGCCGTGTTAACACATCAAGAATAGAAACCTTCTGAAGGAATGTCAGGCCAATGGTCAAGGTTTTCTGGGCAAACAGTTTCATGTACAACACTCTACAGCTTCGTGAGTTTTCTGTCACAACCCTGGGTTGGGGCAATATAAGAAATTTCCAGATAAACATGGTATAGTAACAAATCCAATCTGGAGATTTCTAGCTGTTCAATTTCGAAGGCAAAAACGAACAAATCTATACACTGATTTCAGAATGCATGTACTGCCAAAGTATGTGCACTGCATTTTGTTTCTAAGCATTTTTCCTTCAGTGCTCTACACTTGGGATAGTCCATACAATGTGGACATATTTTAAAAGGTATGTGACATGCGGAGGTTGGAGCACATGTGCTGAAAATATTAAATAAGATGAGACACTGCGACAGGTGTGCTCCTTAAACACAGGTTTATGCAATCAGCACCGATACACTTGTCTACTTGGCTGCCTCGGGTGTGGCTTCAGCCGCTTCCATCTTGTCTTCTGCTGCATCATCCTTTTTGTCTTTCTTCCCTTCACCTGAGAACAAAAAACAACAGGTCACATGTAAGTATCAGCGGCCCCAAACAGATTTCAAGTTTTCTGACAAGAAGATCACCACAAGGTGTAGAGTATATTGGGTATTATATTTTGAACCAGGAAGTGTCGCCGCAAACGCATAGAGTATGGGCCTGTGTTGGTTCACGCGCTGTTTTGGGGCTACTACCTTTTACACACTTTATTGTGCACGCGACGCATTCACCTCGGTACTCTGTATTTAGACAAAACTACAATAAACTGGAGACCGTGTCGTGACAAATTGCACTTTCAAACACCCATCATCTGAAACAAACCAAGTCATGACACTGATCTTTACATGCTAACTGCATGATGCGTGCCAAAGCACCATACATGAACAATTGTGTGGCCCTCCAGGGCTTGATTCGTAGGGCCTCCAATGATTGCTTCTGCAGCATTCCGTGCTGCGTGATGTACGATGCACATTTGTAATTTACTAAGATAAATAAATTGGTGAGTTAAGGATAAAGCTTATTTTTCACCCCGATGTGAACAAAAATAAACCGAGTGCGCACAAAAAAGCTTGCGTCGTGTCAAACGAGCCAACTGTGATTAAGATTTTGAGCCTGAGAGTCAGACTTTATTAAGCACACAAGGACATTTGGGCCGCAAAAGATGGCACCTGGTGACTTCCAGCCCTCGGTCTCAACATACTATACAGTCAGTATACAGACATCAATAACCACGACAGCTGGTGCCTAAGATTCTGACCCACTTCACAATGTGCACTGGAGTCAAGACACAAGACTTCAATCCCCACCACCTACCATCTTCTCCCCCTTCGCTCTCGTTGTGACGACGCTTACGACGGAAGCCGTGTCGGTTTGGAGTGCGCTGCTCAACAGCCAACGGCTCCATGCCCAGAACCTTGTGGATTTGACGGAAAACGATCAGGCGCAGTGCATGCTGGGAAGAGAACCAAAACACAGACCATCAGGGATTTTGGTGTTTGACAAACGACTGTGCTCTCCTGATGTTTATGTTGTTGTATTAAGGCAAGCCCTTTCAACTGTTGCTGGATCAGGATAATCCTTAAATTGCTTCCTTCACTATTTTTTTAACCCTAACCCTACATAATACTACAAATTACTACTTGTAGTAAAATGTAGTACTGAGCGCTGTCGCTTGTAAGAGGACATGACTTTATTGCTCTGTGAAGCCATAAGATACAATAGATAAGACAAGGTACCATACAGTGCTGGGGCACTATGAATGCATGGCTTTATTGTTCTCTGTACGAGTAACAATGGAAGTAACCTAGCCAGAAGGGCTCAGACTACTACTTAGTATTTTGTAGTACTGTGTAGTGTAAGCCAAACAATATGCTCGGCGGTTAGGGTTAAAGACAAAATTACTAAACAGAATCATTCAATTCAATGAGCTTCCTATATCCCTATAACAAACCAATCCTACTATGAGTTTAACACCTCAAAATGCTGGAAACCTGTGTGAACACTGTTCAAAATAACTATCACGGCCCAGTTTTTTGTGCATGAGCCGCTCCAGTTCTTTTGCCAAATGGAAATAATAAGAGATTCCAGAGTGTCAGATTTTCTATTGTTATACAAGGAGCGTGGGGAGGGGGAGGGACGTCAGGATGTAAGGCCGCACAAGGCCAAATCAAGTAACATTCCAAGCAATAAGAATCTAAGCTGGCCCACCTGCGCACTTGCTGTGATGTCCTCACACTGCTGCTTGTCAAGATGAGCCAAGGCATCAGTCGGCTCCTTCTCGCAGGGATCGAAGAGCCCCGGTCCACCTGATGTAATACAAGCAATTCATTACCCAGCACCTGTTTGTCAGTGCCTTCCTCCAATGACACCACTACCCTAACGAATGCACTGCTAGCGACCACAAACAGCAAGTCTCATTCTACTCGGGTAGAGACCAGAACGATCTAATGAGAGATTCAAACTCCTACCTCAAGAGCCCAACCTCCAACATTCCAAGGAGGTCTTCCTTGGTTTTCTTACAGTAAATATATGTCAAATTTTTCCCACAATTCCTAAATTAAAAATTCTTGTGGCAGAGATTTTTTTTTCTTACTTGGCAGGAGGAGACCTCCAGCGATGGCTTCAAAGATGCGACGCAAAGCATCTCCTGGCCTCATGGGCTGACCACGACTTGCAATGACGCGCTCACACAGAAGCTCAATCGGCTATAAGGAGTTAAGAGAAATTTCATTGCAGTTAAACAAAATTAAAAGCAACATGAAACAAAGCAATTTCCACAAGCATTGTTATGCTTATTTCAACATTCAAGGATATTTGCAGTGCTCCTAAACTCTTTCCTCTATTCCTTGAACAAGCAGAAGGCGATGAGTTTTTGAGTGTGAGTAAGTCCACGGAAGCACCATGAGAAATCTTGGAAAGAGAAGGTGAAGCTCTGAATGAAATCCTTAAGCCTATTTGAGTTTTCTGAGGGTACGAATACAGTCAAACCTCATTAAGAGGAACACTGTTAATACAAGGTTCCTGTTATGTAACAAGGAAATGTTTGGACCCAATCCTTTGTTTTATATTGTTTGTTATTCCTGATATTACCATGTTTCTGTGATAACAAAGTAACTTGTTTGAGTCGAAAGGACCTCTTAGTAACGAGGTTCGACTGTACTGGAAATTTGAGATGCAAGGTCTTTCAAATCTCAGAAAAAACTGCTATTTTTGAGGAACTCCCTTTGACGAATGGCATCACTGAAGGGTTCTGCCAAGGCCTCAGCAGCCTGTGTGGACCACTCTCATTTGGCCTAAAACTTGTATGACGGCCAAATTTGCACAAATATCACCTTCTGGTTGGTTTTTTATTTTACCTCGAATTCATTCAAAATGGACATTTAATTTTAAATAAGGTTGTATTCTCATTTAGTATTTAATACATGCAGTACGTGCATTTTTATCTGGTGGTCTGATACCTACGTGGATTTTAACATTTTGTAAATTATTCTATTACTTTTGTACCGATAGCCAGCCATAGTTTTAGCATCCATATGTAGCAAAAACATGACTGTGAAGTCAAAACAGTAAACCCTATGGGCCTCGACCTGGACCAAGAGAGGGCGCTATTTTCTTAGCAATGGAGGCTCCTTTGGTTGGAAGTGAACTTTGCTGGTTCCCGAACGACTACGAGATGCATGCGTTGTGCGCACATTGCTACCAACAAAATGAACACTCCTGACCAACGTGGCTCTCTTCAAACGATGAAGGGGGACGCTTCTGCTCAAGGCGGATAGGCACAGGGCCCTCTCCATCAAAACGTACCCATGCATTGAGAGGTGCCCAAGTTGGAATCCGCTCGCACAAGTCCCGCAGGATCCTGATGACGACAACGCAGGACTGCAGCCCAGTCGCCCTAGCCTGGTCACAAAACAAAGGACGGACAAACGCAGAAGGACAAACTGTCAAAGCAAGGGCTACCGGATGGATGCAATGGGCAGAGGAGTGCATTCAGTCACTTGGCCAGAGGGGGTAATCCACTAAGATTAACTCCCGGGGGGGGGATTCACTTGGAATGTGGATGAATGAATAGAGAGCCGGTGAAATACATCACAACTACGATATTAAGGGTGAAAGACTCTTTGTCGCTGATGAACTAAGTGTATGCAAGGCCATTACTTTTAATTTAAAATCAAGGCAGTAGTAAAATGTTAGTTTAGACATTAGTTGTAAAACTACCACTATTTTCCGACAATCCGATCAAGGAATAACAATAACAGTTATTCTTATTCCTTGTGGCTTTAATGAAATAGCAACAAGAAACATATGCATACATATACATTACTTGCACTGAATGTGTATGTATCCATAAAACTCCTATTTAAAAAATTCAAAATGAAAAACCAAATTTCTCAGAACATTGTAATTTGTCAATTAGGTTCTTTTTTACATCTTATTTTTCCTACCTGTTCAATCTTAATTTGCCAAATTCTAAAGAGCTACATGCTAGGTGGTTATTCAAGTTCGGACGGTTTGAACTTACCTGGATACATTGGCAGGGATAAAGCTTCAAACAGACATAAATATGCTTGAATTCTGTTACAAATCTGACAAGCGTTTGATCATTTTGTTTTGGTTTACTATTTGACACATTGTTTCAAAGGTGCGAAAGGATTTCATGGCCTAGGTTAGAAAAATGCTTGCTTAAAAATTGTACTTAATTTTTCACACAAATAAAATGTTGATTATTCGTTTCACATTTTGGGCAAGCTAAATAGTTTCACAGCATTATAATTGTCATTGCATTGTATCTTTATATTGTAACTACAGCATTGGTTTTCTTGCTTTGCTTCCCGCCCCCCTCAAAAAAACATGGTTCTTCAAACCTACTTTTAAACAAAAGACTGAAAATCTTTGATCTCCTGAAATGACAGCAAGTATCCTTTCCCATTTCTGGAACTGAGAGCTCACTTGTCAAACTCCTAACAGAACACTTTAGAAACAAAAGCCCTAGAGAGAAAGATTGAATGGAATCGAACCTGAAACCACTTAGCATGGCGTAATGCAGCCAAGGCTTCCAGGCATTTTTGCCTGTCCAAGACGTCAGGTGGGTCCTTAGCCGTATCTATAGCATAAATCATGACACAGCCTTTGGATGGGATGGGTGTTTGACCAACACGCCGCAAAGCGACTCATGCAGCAACCCCGCTTTCCCCGCCGTGCGGTCAACGGCGACTGACCGGGCGGTACAGAAGTTGCTCAGGGGGACAGGCTGGGCCCCAGATGCACACTCGGCATTTTGGGTGTGGGTTTCAACTGACAGGGTGTGTGAGTGTTTTGAGATATTTTGGCGGTTCCAAATACAGCCTCGTGATGCAGGTGAAAGACAGTTAACAGATCACCGAATTTTAGGCTGATATGAAAACCAAAAAATGCTCAAGACTTGAAATGTTCTTATCCAAGCCGACAACAGTGCAAATGAAGGAAACCTGGCAAATCATGCATTTTCAACACTTTAATCTAATAGAACAGCATGCTATAATGGGTTCGAAATAAGAAGCAGGCCCCATCTTCTGACAACACTTCATTTAGTTACAACCTATCGATCACTTCGCCTATTTAGAGTCGGACAACAATTTTTGACAATGCCCGCATTTCAAGGACGGTGAACACCACTTTCACCAATGTTTCAATGTAGGTAAATGTCAGTTGAGTGTAAAACCAATATGAAAAAAAAAAAAAATCAAGTGTAACCCCAGGAACCACATCGCCGCAGTGACCAAAAAAAGGGAGCCTCATCCCCCTATACATGAGCGCGACGGATGGTCAAAAATCCTCCTCGCTGATGCCACACATCTTAACAGACTGGTGAAGAGCTTGAAATGAAGAGCAGTTGACTAAATGCAAAGGGTAGATTAAAATACAAACAAAACACACAGAGGCAAGCAGGCAGAGTCAGGGAACCATACATGATGGTCACCTAGCAGTGCCAGCCTCTTGCAATCAAAGTGTCAATATGGAAAACATAAATCAACAGTTGGGGAAGATGGTAACTCCTCCTTAAACTTTCGGGAGCCAAAATATACTCAAAATACTAAAACATTTTTTCGTGTTTTTTTTTTCCTTTCCAAGAGGAGTGGAAAAAGTTTATATACAGGGGATTCCTCTTTTGTCATTCTCAAACTGAAGTTGCATGTACAAGGTCTATGAGAAAATTTCTGCCTCCAAAGTTCTCTGTTCCATACTGGAGCAAAGGGCACTGCAATTCACATTTTCACAGGATGATTAAATAAGTGGCAGTTGGTCCCCGCTGAAATAACAACACCCAAAGTGAATATACATCTCGTTTGCCAATGATCAACATTCATTTTGAAGCCAAAACCAGGAAATACACAGATTCTGTCAACTGTAAGAATGTTGGGGGCTCGTGGGACAAACTGTTAATAATGCTTCATAACATCACATCCAAAAGAAGCAGTTGTAGATGAAAGGCAAACTCGGCATTTGTCTCACAGATTCAGAACTCTTGTACATACACCACTGTCCTCCACTCAAAACCGAGTGATCTTCTCCACTCAAAACCGAGTGATCTTAAATTTTCCATATTTTCAGCAGGTAAAACCATCCAAGTAGGAGCTTTTAAGCTACCCATGCGCAGCAGTTACTTTTGCATCTTAATCTGCCCTACCCCCCCCCAAAAAATTGTGAAATTCTGTTCAGGATTGATGACAAATTCACTGCCTGAACAACTGTAAACAACCCAGCCAAGACTAAATAATCCAGTCGATTACTTTCCAAACAACTCGAAGGATGATTTCACCCCACTTTTTTCCCACACTGTCTTTTAGTCTTACTTTTGGGCAAGCTCTCCATTAACAAGATTTTGCCTTGCGCGCTTTCTCGGGTGCCACTCTGCCCCCTCCGACCGAACTGAACCACTGACCTGCGGCATCTGCTGCTGCTTCGCGCATGACAGGAGACGTCAGGGTCACCTTCATGGTCATCTTGGACGCCGGGTCGGTGACAAGAAGCCCTGCCTCCTCAACGCACAACTTGATGTCGTACTTTTCATCAGTCACTTCCTGAGAAGAGGAATCGAAACGAACTATTAAAACTTCACCCACCATTCCATGCATGCGCAAGGTATCAGTTAACAATGTGAAAACGAGACACACCTGAGGTACATCAACCCTCAAAATTTACAGTGGTGCGCAAAACCCTTCAGGATGTCTCGCAGGAAGGGATATTAAGTGTTACATATGAAACTTCAGCAGGTGCCATGCAGTGTCATGAAGTACTGCTCAGAGAGCACTAAGGTAGCGCAGTAAAACAAGACAGAGTGTGATACACGAAAGGATGGTGAAGGGTCTTCCAGTGGCAACTTCAAACAGGATTACTTCAAACGGACTTAAGTCAGCAACTTTGTGGGTAAGACTCTTCAGGGAAAATCTTTATGGCTGGTTAATTTTCTTGAGACCACATGGTTCATCAATGAAAGCCACGAGAATCAAGCAGTATACACAGATTTGAGGTGGTCCACAAGACCACGACTTACCCCAAGTTGCTTGGGCAGACAGTCAGCCACGCGTTCCAGCAGAGTGCGGGTTGGTTTCTCGGAGCACAGCACCACCAGGCCCATGTTGAGATCTCCCCTCAGCAGAAGACCCTTGGCCAAGACACCCACGCGCATCACTCCCTTCAGCACGCGCACGGTGGTGTCCACCTTCTCCACTTGACTGAAGCCAAAAAAAATTCATAAAGACGAGATCAGTGACACATCAGTACCTGTTGGCCTGCTTACCAGTGACAGTGGATGAAGTCTATTCCAAATACTTCACCTGTTACCTGCTACTGCTTCTGGACTGCAGACCTAACTTTGAATCACCATAAATCATTACGACCGTAACCTTTCACTGCTTGGTTGCAAGTGCGAGTGGTATGATTCTCAACCAGCGATTCAAAGAATTATAAGTCCTGCAGTCAGTTCATCATTTATTCTAATACGTGCTATCTAAACCATGGGGGGTGGGGAGCATGCGGCCAAGTGGTTAGGGTCTGTGGCATCCAATCATAGGGTTGGAGGTTCGAATCCAGCTGCTGGCAGTATGCTGTGGCCCTTGGCAAGCCACTTCACCCCTACTTGCCTCTCTCCACCCAGGAGTATAAATGGGTACCAACATTAGCTGGGAAGCAACCTACGATGGCCTGGCATCCCATCCAGGGGGGGGGAACAGAAATATTCTTAGTCGTTTCACGGCAAAGGAAACCGGAGATAAACACCGGCCTGATAAGCCAAATTGGCTTGGACTTGCTTTCTTTTATCTAAAACAGTATCTACAAATGTTTGTCTTTTTAGACTCCCTTATGTACCATTTGTGACAACAAATTTACGTGGCATGAGTGAACTGTCAACACCACCTGTTTTCAATATGAGAAGCGTACATCTGACAGCCCAGGGCATCTTAACCCCTTGATGACGGGAATTTTTTTCCGAAAGCCGACTCCAAGAATTCCAGCCTCGCTCGGCCACGAAGGCCTCCGGCCAAATCGCAAATTCTCGGTTTGTGGCCCTGCG
>NW_019091361.1:2269353-2281369 GCF_001949145.1 Acanthaster planci
GTGGGCCGAGAATAATAGCTGAAAAGTGGGCTGAGGATCTCAATTTTTACGGCGGCTCTTACCGTCTTCCGGCGCGAAGTGGTTAAAGTCCTATTTGCATTAGCCAAAGCATGGGCTTGCTTAAAATTGCATGACCAATATCCACCATAGGGTGCACAGCGTCTCCACACACAGAGAAATATGGCTTATAGATTCATCAGACTTCAGAGTCGCGCAGCCAGCAGTAGTCTGAGGCCTTCTGACTATGAATGAATTCGACAACCAAAGGCACTTGTTCAATTCACCTCTGCAGGCACCATCAGGCTATGGCACATGAAATTCAACTAGGTTATTAATGATTTTCGAGTCCATCAGAACTTTGCAGCCTACCTATCTCCCTCCATCTTCTCTGCGTCCTCCTTGCTTTCAGTCTTGACTTCGGCCTTCGGCTCTTCCTTTTCCTTGGGCGTGTCCGCCTCGGCAAGGAAGTCCGACACCATCTTCAGAGCCTTCTCACAGTTGGAGACCATCGCCTGAACTTGCTGGAGCTGTATAAAGACAAAGACAAAGCCTTTTGGTTTAATTGTTGCTGAGAACAAGTTACAGTAAGTTCACCCATTAGCATCTGTTCCACCTTAAACTACATTGCGTGCATTCACATAATTGATTACAAACGCAGAGCGCTTGAGTTGTCTTTTAACCCCTTCATGGCCGGATTATTTTGACCGCGACTGCTGGGCTGTGGTATGCCCTGAATGGGGGGCTTGGTCCAACAGCAGGCCCCATTGAACCAGCAGCTGCATGGTGAATAGACTGTATGTGTGGTATGCACTAATCCTCACACAAAAGTGCTGTAGTAGCAGTCCTCAGTAGCGAAGGGGTTCACAGTTTCGAATTAGCAAGGTAAGAAATGGGCAAACAACACACACATGGCTTTTATGAACAGACCGGTGCAGTTGACATCTGTATTAATTTTTGTTGCGATATCAAGCAGGGTGTTTCTTTAGTTCAGGTCTTTTGTTGACTGATTTTGATAAACAAGCACTACAAAAACACACCAGATGATTGGTCATGCATATTAACCATTCAGCGTTGTTGGCTTTATACACATGACCGGGATGCCCGAAATCCGACAAAAGGAACTGGGCCTTGTAGATCAGGCTCGGAACAAAAGACCGAGCTGCTGGGAATTGCTAAAAACTTTCTGCAATGAGTGCTGGCATTTTTGGAGGTAATCCGTCATTGTTTTGAAACAGTACACCGCTGTTTGCAGCATTCAGCATCCGTGGATTATCAGCGGGGACAAAAGTGCTCTAGCACTCCAGCGATGAGTAACACATTACCGCAGTATGCTAATCTGGCCACATTTGTAAAGACACCACTGCCATTCAGCAAAGGAAATTACGCAACACCGTACAACTCTGGACTCTCTATCCTGGGAGGCAGGCCTGGCTGCACTACCCCAGTGTCAATGGAAGTTGCCTGTCACATTAGAGTAGCCACCAGACAGTCATTCGTAAGGGTGTAAGTGTCCAGAAAATAAAGTTATGAATTTTTGAACAATTTTGAAAACGGAAAATCATGAAAAATTGCCCGGCAACTTGTCCCTCATGTGCAAACTCCACCTGGCAGGAAGCGGTTGAAGACCAATACTAAAAGTCTGAAAAACTGACAAGTGTAA
This sequence comes from Acanthaster planci, assembly GCF_001949145.1. The sequence continues at coordinate 2,271,014 of NW_019091361.1, forward strand.
TTGCTTAGGCAAAATAATTATATTCTTATCAAGTCGGCGTTCATCCCACCTCAACCTCCGATGGATAAATAGCCGCATGCTTGGCCATAACATGCCGGTCAATCTCAGAATCCGGCCGCTTGGTGATGTCCATCTGTCCAGGCATCTTGGGAGGCACAGGCCGGGGATGGGGGATGCCACGGCGACGCTGCCACTCAAAGAACTCCATCTCCTCATCAAAGAGGCGGCGCTCCTCCCAGTAACGCTCCTCCTCTAGGCGTCGCCAGTACATGTCCTCCTCGTAGCGTCTAGGGATGCAAGGAGGGGTAGAAAGTAATAGATGAGAACGTAACAGTACTTTCATGCCTCCCACAATTTGTCATTCCAAAATTTTACCCTCTCACTGTCTGACAAGTCAGAGCACAACAGTTGGATGATTTTGACTAAAGGGGCAGCTTTGTCTAGAATCAGTGTTGTAGTCAAGACCTCATCTCCAGACGAACACTAGGCCTCTAGTTTCAACGCAAGTCGCAAATGATTAAAATGAACAACAAGTGCATTCCTTTGTCATCGTTCACCTGTTACTTCATGTCGGGTCTCATGAATGGTCCCTACAACACTGGATTCAAATGTAGGTTTATCAAAGGAGAGTTAACAGGAACCATACAAATCATTTCAAATATCTGAGGAATCATTTCTGACAGAGACTTTTCAATAAACAAATACTGTTAATCCATCACATGATGAAACTTTAGCGCATGTTTCAGAGGGCAGGGAGTAGCTTCACACTGCAAAGTGAGGATGCATATCTTGCTCTAATGTTATCAAGCTTTAGCCTGCTCTTCAACAACATCAAACAGTTTGTCATGTGCAGAGGCAACCCTTTTGTTCGGACATATTGAGACAACAATCGGAACACGTTGGATGTTCAACTCCGATTTTCACCTTGCCAAATCGTCTGAATTTTTATGACAAATTGATCATTATGCCTCACGGTATACTTCTCATGGAAGAGAAACTTGGCAAATTTCTTTTTTTTTTCCTGTTTTGGACTCCTCACCTGATCTCATCCTTCCATCGGTTTTCCTCCTCCCGGTGTCTCATGAACTCCTCCTTGGCAAACTGCCGCCTCATCTTCTCCTCCTGGGCCTTGCGGGTCCGCGAGGTAGGCTTCATGTCCACCGTGTAGCTGGGGTCCACTTTTTTCTGTGGTCCAAAAAACGAGCAGGGCGAGTGAAGATGACATTCTGGTGGCCGTGCCATTCCCAATGCACACCCGGCTGTGAGGGTTACTTCCTCATTTTTTAATGATATTTTCAGTGGGGAAGCTTCTCTGTTTGGACACATCATCCAAAATGATTTAACTTCAATCACTGGGAGCTGATAAATGATGCTGGCAATAATTTGACGCCGATAAAAGTTTGCAAGTTTTACAAATGAACATAAATATTGGAAATGTCACGCATTTGGAGCAACAACATCCAATTAGTGGGTTTTTAGTGGCAAATAATGGTTGCAGGAGGGACCCTATTTTGGCCATTAAAAATGAGGACAACTACAAAGATGACTTGTCACTGCTCCTATTCTTCAATACATGCATTCCACGTTCCTTGGGCAAATGCACTAAGCATACCTTATACTGCAGACGATGGCGACGTCCCTTCATGTGCATATCCTTGGCATTGGGGTCGTTGAATTTACACTCGCACAGCTTGCAGTTGAAGCTGAGCAGCTTGCCTTCGTCGTTCTTGATCTCCTCGATGTAATCCTCACCCACGGGGAGTATCTCCTTCTCCATCTCTGCCACTTCTTCCTTGACTGTGGGATGGGATGGCAGAATGGGGAGGTCGGGACGTGGCGATTTTAATAGGAGGAAACTTTATCTTCAAAAATGTTGATAAGAATCTTATAACTGATTTCTTTTTCAGGGTAAAGCAGTTCAAGAGTACACGGCTGAATTTCTAAATGACGGCGACAAGAAGACCACAAGGATTGGAAGTCAAATTTCATTCCGTGACTCATCAGCAAGTATATTATCTTTCACAAGACCACTGTGCAAATCATATTTCTAACTTGGGTTAACTTTAATCAGTACATTTGTTACGTCTGCATATTCATGCTAAGTTCTGGAATCAGCGATAAATCCTTGACCAGACAGTACTGAATTTTGAGGTGGTAAATCTCTGGACGAGCCATCCCAATTCTTAAAAATGACAGCATGCACAACAGAATGATTTCCCAAGGTACGTGGTGCCTTCAAAATCATGTGCATTCTCTTTGTGACTCCAGGCGACTAAAAACAAGGAAACAGGCCTACCCTCGGTAGTTGCCTCAGCAGTCTCTGCCGTGGTACCTGCAGCACTTGTATCTAACTTCGTGTCAGCCTTCTTGTCCGCCTCTGGGGTGGTGGATGTCAACTTAGTGCCCCCTGTGTAAGAGAGCAGCTCTTCAGTCTCTAGGATTTGGCATTTACCAGACACTCAACAAAAGATTGCACAAGGAGGTCTTCAAGAACTATGAAGTGTATTATCATTCCAACTCTGATTGGGTAGGGAGGGACAGACAGAAGCCAATTTTCCTTTTCTAAAGAGCACATGTAAAAAAACAGGGAATTGTATGAAGCAAGAAATGTTTCTAAACATCTAGTTTTCTGTGCTCCTAAACATCAATATTTTAGTAACTTTCAATGGAAATCCTATCTCAATGCTAATTCTAGGGAACATCAAGTCCCATGTTATGCAACAGTGACCCGATTTCACAATTCCAAACAAATCAATTTACATACAGTGAGAGTACACGTTAGCATTCATCACCCATCAAATTTTGACGATTTCAGGCCAAGTAATCTTGACATAGATAATGCCAAACTCACCGACAAACGTGATCTTGGGAGTCACCACCTTCTTGACCACCGGCTTGGCTTTAGCGGCTGCTGCGCCAGCCGTGGAGGTGGCCGCCGCTGCTGTCTTGTTCCCCGCTGACTGAGCAGTAGACGTTGCAGCCGTGTTGACCTTGATGGGATCTGAGGAAGGGATGGGCTTCCCCATCTTGGTGTGAAGCTTTAATACCTGGGGAGCATAACATACTGGAGATAATTGACTGGACTGACTACCATGAAAAAAGAGACAATTGCCTTGCCTTGAGCAAATGTCACTTGTATTTTTAAGTTTTCACTTATCCCTTTTAAACTCTATTGGTAGCTAAGCTCCAACACAATAGAGATTGGGGAATTGTAGCATTACTGCACAAGTCATAGTAAGAGACAAATTATAAAAGTGAGTTTAACAATGGTTGCTACTGGCAGATGCTTTAAGACTTCCAACTCACATGAACTCAACTTTACTTTTTGTGCATCCATGCAGAACAATACAGCACTCCTCTATCAATACTCATGACAACAGACCTGAGGTGGTTTTTCATAATCTCACCTTCTGGTGCTTGGATCCATTGATGTGAGCCTTGTAGGCATCCTGGCCGGTGCAGGAGACGTCACACAGCTCACAGCGGAGGGCGATGCCTGGCCGGCCAGGGGCCTCCTTCTGGCTCTGCTCTTTCTTCTTGTGCTTCTGTCCTTCCAGATGCTCTTTGTAGGTCTGAGGATTTTAAGAAGAAAACAAAATGAAAACACTGTTAAGAGCAATACAATATCATGGTGGTAACGAGAACAAATTTAGGTCCCAAGTCTTTGTGTTTCTTTGTCTTCAAGTACAAGGTTACAAAGTAACTGTAATAGCAAGGTAATTCGTCAAGTGTTCCACTCTTTATGCGCAGTGAATGAATTTAAATGTAACAACTGTTGGGTGTTTGTGTCCAGTTGCGCATCGTTGTGCACCCATGGGACGATTTCACCGTCAATTCCAAGGAGTGCATGCACTGCAGTTCAATACTGCTTACATTTTTCAAGATCGCCATGCTCCAGGAATCTACATCTTGATCTGGGACAGGCAATTGTCCCAGTGTAAGGAGCACAAGACGTTTTCACATGTGTGTTTTTTTCCCGAAAATGGGAGCATTCCAATTTTAGACCCTTGAGAACTAAAATATCAGAGTGGTTCTGGAGAATTGCTTTAAAAGCACACTCGGGGAGGGGGGGGGGGGAGGAACACCCACCTGCGGTCCAGCACAGCTGATCTTGCAGACTTCGCAGTAGTGGATCTGCGGCTGCTTGGGGGGCATGCGATCTTTCTTCTGCACAAACTTGTTCTGGGTGTAATTGGCCTTGTTGTTGCCCCCCTTGAAGCCCCAGCCCGAGCCTCCCATCTTGCCCTGCTGCTGCTGCTGGTAGTAGGAGGTCGCTGCCGAGTACACCAGCGAGTCATAGCTGGAGTACGAATTGGCTGCAGCGGCGGCGGCTGTAGTTTAAAACAAGGAAAGAGCCTCATCAGTTTAAATTTGCGCCGCCATCTCCGGGGATTCAATTAGGCATTTTTTAATACTATTGTCCTATTTGCAAGAATTTTTTTCCGCAGCTTTCACAATATGCCAGAAACCATCCACTTTCAAGAGAAGATGAAAAAGGAATCAGCTGGCAAATAATCCATTTCTCTATTTCAACTAACTCAATTTGGCATCTCACTCTAGCATCAATCAAATTGCTACATTTATCTTTTATGATTCTTATTCTGCCACACATGCATGCAAGGAGACAAAAACAAGTAGGAGGTGGAAGCAAACAGCTCTACATGTAGGTACACAGGCATGCATTTGAAATCAAATATATACGGGTTGCTGAGGAAAATGAATGGGTTCAATGCACAATTTGAACTTATTCACCTTTTCCCACTTCAGCTTTCAACATTTTGTACTGAATAATATTCAGAGGTGGGGATCTAGACACTATCAGGAATCTAAGTGTCAAGTCTGTTCTGTGGTCAGTGGACACAAAAAAGCACTTCAGAGTACAAACCAGTACCACCAACTTGCCTTTACGTTTACGGTCCAATTACAGAGAGATACGATCTGTTTCTAGAGAGTGCCAAAATACAACTGGATGTGATGTGAAATTCAGCACAACGCAATATGTCTCTGATGCAAACACTGCCATTTCACAAGTCAGTTAACCACTTGCTGCCGGGGAACCCCTTTTCGAGCACTATGGGTTTATATGCAGAGCCGCGGTGCCCAAAATGGGACAAAAGAGATGGTCTGTGTAACAAATGACCATACTCGGGACAAAAGACCTGCTGCTGAGAATCGCCATCATTTTCGGCTTGCATTTTTTGAAGGTAATCGGTCACTGTTTTTAAACAGTAAACCACTGTTTTGGGCATAGCACGCCCGCGGATTAGCACCGCGGACAAAAGTGCTCAGTTTGACCCCGGTCCCAAAATAAAAGTATGACCACAACATGGGTGTAGTATGATTATAATGCAAAGCATGGGGGAAAGAACCTGGAGTATATAGCAAAATTGAGTTTCCTGTCCTTCGAAAAGTTGATTGAAAAATCAAAACTGAACAGTAAATGCTAAAAATCAAAGACAAGAAAATGTGGGCCATATAAGAGCAAGCTGTGCTCAACTACAGCAGAGCAAATTTTGACATGAAAAAAACATGGCAAAGTGACGAGACGGAAAGCAATTCTGCAGTAACTGGAACACAAATGTCAACAATTCTACAAGTAAAAATCACCTAGCAATGAAACAGACCCCACAGAAGAATAATGGTCAAAATAAGAATACAGATATTGACCCTCAAAAAGAGGGGTTTTTTAATTTGGCCCTGTTAAAAATGGACCACAGCAACACAATGCGGGGCTTTTAAAAAAATTAATTTATTCTAATCCTCAAGAGGGGAAAATTATGAAATTGGCAAATATATAACATAACTGCAATCAGGCAAAAATATTTGAAAATGCTTCACACAATGAAAATGCTCAAGTAGATTTGGAGAAGTCTGGTTTTTACATGAACACTTCACATATCAACATTCACAGCCCAGAGGGCGTGTTTGTATGGGCACTAGGCACACAGTAAAATTGTGTTGAAGTGTTTGCCAAGCTTTACTCTGTTACCAGTGAAAGAACACTTTGTACTGTCCACATATTAGGAAGCTTTTATCAAAACCTCATCTCTATCAGTCAACTTTTGGTGATAACGTTGACGAAAAGAAAGACAAATTCACAGAATATCTCGGACTTGGCTTTCGGGTCGTATCATAAAAACTGCTGATTTATCCCTGGGCCCCTTTTTGCTGGGGAACTTCCTCAATCCTCCTAAATCCTCCAAACTGCTCCAAGGATTTTGGAGGATTGAGGAGGGTTAGGGTTATGCCATGTGAAGGACATTTACAAATCACAAGCCATGTCAACAGCAGTTGAGTTGACTGCAGCACAAAACACCCACACCAATGTTGCAGCTGAGACCATCACAAGAACTGAAATAATACCAGTTACAAGACCCATCACAAGTAACCAAGTAAACAATGATGGCGGAATGATGGTGTTGAACTAGACTTGAAGAGCTTGTGACCTGAATACAGACTTGAGGTCTTGGGTCAGTCTTGTGATGGTCCTGTCACTAAGTCTCCATAAAAACCAATAACTTGCATGCATTCAGCCTCCCCCCCCCTTATTTTTCCCAGGAACCTTCCTCCCAAATCCATCACTGTGAGGATCCAAATGGTGCAGTCTTTGTACACAAAACCTTGCAAAAGGATATTAAGTCTCATTCGAGGAAACAGAAGATTGACTGAAACCTTGGTCATGAATGTAAAATCTTCAAAAACTTTCTGGTGGATTTTGAAGGATCTAGAAAGGTTTATAGGGTTCAAGAAGATACGACTGAGGGCCTGGCAAACACTTCTGTTCTGAATTTGAGGGCTTTCTGAATAAAAACGAAATTTTTGTTAAATTGTCAAGTTAATGAAGCTAGACACAAACTTTCTTTTCTGGGATCATTTACTTCAATAACTAACATGATAGTGACACTTGTATGGACAAAAAATGACAGAAGAGTGTCATAACAATTCACTTTCATATGTAACACAAGATTTAGTTGGGGATAGCATTGTTGAAAGCTTTTCATACAATTGAGAAGGGATCAACTGATGTAGGTTTTAACTGCCGATATGGTGTCCAATGTTTTAATCAGAACATCGGCCAATGTCCGATCTGATCCGATGTTTCTACCGACAATGGCTGAAACTGCAACCTTAGCACGATGCAGGCCTACTCCTAACAACACAAAACCAGTGTACTCCCTTAAAATGTCAGTTTACACATTAATGGTAATAGGATTAGATTTTGCCTTCACTGTCACTATAGAAAGAATAAATCATGTAAATTGTGTACGTGTACATTGACCGCCGCTCGCACGATGCCCATCACACAAACCCACATGGTGCAGACCAGTATATGCAGAACAGACACACAGCACCTTGGGCTGAATCACGATAGCCTTTGGTCAAGGCGTGCATGGCACCACTGCGTTGGCGTCTTCGTCGTGCATACTCACGGCAGAGGTGCACGTTGTGTATTCAGGTAGCCACGTGTGCCTTGAGTAAAGGCTAAACCACAGGCTACCTTCAGACCGCTCACACAGCACCACACATGCTGTACTTCCCTGGCTCTTTTAATGGAAATGGAAACGCAGTCCATGCATTGAGTTGTTGTGGCATGGATCGCACAGGTGAAATTTTTGGGAGTACACGTAATTTACTTGGGTTTAACCAAGGTATAACTGTTAATTAATCACACCAAATGAAAAACCAAGTTTGTATTCATGCTCAAATAAAAAATATGAGATTTTTGTTTGCCAAAACCGAGTACAGAGTTTGCTTCTTTCTTCAATTTAACATCGGCACTCACATTGGCAAGGAAGGTCAAATTATGCTGATCCTATGTTTTCCTAATGTTGCTGAATATTGGCCTGATCCGATGTCCAATCCGATCATCGGTTGATCCCTAACTTTGAGTCAGTTCATTCACGTATAGGCACATGCAGCTACATACACATAAATGGTAAAAACTTCGGAACTCATCTCAACAAAGAATGAAATTAATAAAAAAGGAACACAGGCTTATGAATGCCTTGCTGAAAATCATCCTGTTCCCTTAGAGCTTAGAAGTATTGTGGGTGCATGAGGAGGAAGCCAACTGGCAGGAAAACATGGAATATCACATGAAGTGTAAAGCTTTGTTAAAAAAAACATTTGCGCAGATTGCTTTTCGCGAGGACTGCCAAAGCGACTTGTAAGCCACTCTACAGTAACAATTACATGCAAGGCATAACAAACCAATTAACAGTGCCGCCTACTGGCAGTTTTGGTTTTACCTGACTCCTTGGCTGCATGTAGCAAATTGAGATGGTGGCGAATATGTGAGTTGAGGGCGGTGACAAGTAAATAGAGAAAAGAAAACACATTGTAGGCTTGGTTCACAAAAGACAAATGACAAAACCTTGGGAGTAATTAAGACTGTCCATCCACCTGCAAAAGGTGTCATTTTACAAGGAGTTTAACCCAAAAGCTTTATTTCCAACAGAAAATCTTGACCACCACCCCTTTTCATGAGTAAGCAGGAAATAAGATAGTTTAACCTGTCACCTGCCACTGTGAACATAGATTACTAGATCTTGTTAACTCTCTGTTAAATTGTCACAAAAATTGTAAGTTTGCATATACTGATCTGGAGAAAATTCAGGAAAGCACCTGTGACAGTGCATCTTGTTCTTTACCTGTTGTGTCATAAAAGACACTGCTTTGTAATCTATAGGCACAGTAAGTTTCTTTCTACGTCACAAAACTGAAACAAAACTTCTTTGGATGAGTAATGGCCAACATTTTGATAAAATAAAGTTTCTTGGAATTCTGATTGATATGTCCCTTCTCGAAGCTGTCAGTGGACTTTTGGAGGAGACAATACCCAAAATTGGCATTTCTTGCAATGCCAACGCTAAGGTACTATTCCTTAGAGTATGCTATTTGGAGCAGACGCAGCCAAACTTTAAGACCTGTCTTGCTTCATCTTGCCTCATTCTAACCAGAACTCTGCTTTCAAGTTCGGACATCTTCAGAACCACAGGCTTTCCAGTTAGCACGACTGATAAGATCAAACTCGGTCTGTGAAATGTGAACCGTTATACTCACCCGAGTAGGTGGTCGTGGCTGGTGTGTTGGCATATGTTGGGGTCGTGGTCTGTGGGGCATATGCGTAGGTCACAACTGTCTTGGTCTGCGTTGGTTTCTGGACAGCAGCTTGATGGTGGCTGGTGTACGCAGATGCTGAGCCAGTGTTGGAGTATGCTGTCTGCTTAGTTGCAGCTAGCGAATGGACATTAAAAAACTACATGTTAATTCTTAACAAATGCTTTACACTGTAGAAAGTTGTATTGTACCTCATTTTTTACACACTCCTAAGAGATTCACACATCCCTTTTGTCTTTCTGGAATGGCAACAGATATGAAATTGTTAACCCTAACTCCCAAAGCTTCTGCACTAGAAAGCATACTCAACCTCCAAAAATCCAACAGGTGCATGTATTTGTCTATGTACTTGTACATGCAGGTCACTACATACCAAACCTGATAAACTCCAACAGAATGAGCCTGTTGGAGTTTGAGTGATATGGTATGGATGGGTCTATGCAGTATAGGATGACTTGCACTGAACAGTACCAAACCTGACAAAATCAAGCACAGTCCAACGACTGGTACAGCAAGCCAGGCACTGCACACAGTGACCCCTGTGCGTCCCCAACTCACACAAAATCCAACACCATCTCCCTGGACCTTTGATACCAAGTCTGAAAAAACATGGTGAAAAACAGTTCAAACCCCGTGAACAAAAGCCCAAACTTACAGACACCAAATGCACGGCAAGAGCAACTTACCTGTTTTGCCATACTTGTTAGCCTGTTGGTAGTAGGAATCAGTGGCCGTTTGCTGAGCCTGGGGCTGCTGGTAGTACGACTGCTTCTCGTACGACGTGGCAGCCGGGGTGGTCTGCACGTAGTTGTACGACTCACGGTACGTCTGGGATGTTGCAGGCGAGGGCGTTTGGGCATCCTGACGCTGTTGAGTGCTAGTACAATGAAAGACACAGATAAGAATTAGTATAGAGTGTGGATAGGAAGCTCCATAAACACGCAAGTAGCACACTCCACACTTCTCTGTTTGGAATTTCTGCCGACAATCTTCTGCTAATGCCCTCCATCCTGAAGGGTGTTGGGATCTAAATCAGAAGCGACACTGGGGAATGAAGAGAAATCCACGAAAAATAAAACAGAGGGGTTTGAAGAATGACCTGACGACAATTAAATGCTGTGGTCTTTCAAGGATTTTAACCCTAACTGCCCAAAACCTGCCATACTCCAACAGCAGGTTTTGGCAGGTTTGGTACCGCACCTTAGGAACCTGCCGTTGAATTTTGTGAGGCTTGGG
>NW_019091361.1:2281708-2304753 GCF_001949145.1 Acanthaster planci
TAGAAAGGCATGCGTTCTGTCTCTCCAACAGTTATGATTAAGAGAATCCAGCTTTTGGGGATTTTCGGTCCAAAGTACAAAAATCTATTAAAATCTGAGTTACTGATTTTCAATAATCTAGAATTTGGGGGGTTAAGATGACTGAAATTGAGAACAATTTTGAGAAATCCCATCCTAGTCGTACTGGTATCTTGCTCAAGAACTACATCAAGCACAGCATGGAATAAAAGAGTAAGTTTTAAAGAGATGAGCCACAAGCCCCCGCTTACCCATAGCCGTACTGTCCTGTTGGATGTGTGGCTGCCACAGTCGCATACCCCGTCTCATAGCCAGAGGCTGCCTGAGTTTGCCTAGGGGTAGCCGTGGAGGCATAGGTAGTCTGGTGGGCTGCTACAGGAGTTGCCGCCTGGTAGACGTGGCCCGTTTGAGGTTGGGCTGTATGCTGAGCATAGCCGCTCTGTTGGGGTTGGCTAGAGAGAAATACACAAGAATTTAGGCAATGGCAACCTGTGCCTAATGTTCCCAATCAACAACCAGTCCATTTAAATTGAATATGGTATGCTACACACATAAATAGTTCTAATTTCCTTCACACAGTTATTTTTTAGAATTCAAATGTGACAGCAACCAACATAAATGAGTGTACTCAACAGCAAACTGAAAATACCATCTGCTGAACCGTGGAGCTATTATACACAAGTGTTTGATATGGGTACTTTCAAAAAACAAATACATGCACATGCACCGAAACAACCAGGAACGTTGCATGACACGTGCAAAGTGTAAAAAATGAAAACACAATGAGTTTAAGTCTAACCATAGAGGGGTACATCAGTTCAAGTGACGTGTTTGTGAACAATGAGGTAGCATCAACGATCGATCATGTCCGATTGCAGTGTTTATATCAAGTTACAGTGCGTCCAGATCACAAACTCAGCTGCACGCACAAAATGTCATGTATCCATCTTTTAGTGCAGCACAGTGTATAAAGGCAATGGGCGAAAAGCAAAGCCGCGATATGCACAGGGATTTTTTGTCAAGCACAGCTCGAGGGTACCCTATACAGTGCCAGCGGTAATAGACAATGGAAATCGGAAGCATAGTTTTGGCCTTTGCAAGTCGGATTCTCCAACCGTTATTTGGTCACTAAAACATCAACGTTGTTGCATTAAGGCCTCGGCCTCTGTTACCAGGTTACTAAAGAACAGAATGAACGATAATCGGTGGGGTGAAATGGCAATGGGCTAAGTGTAAGTGGAAATGAGGCGAACTGGAAATGGGACGAAGTGACCGACACCCGGTCCGACCATGGATCAGACGTCGGATATATATGGGGCGTCAGCAATATGAGGCCGAAAACAAAAATGCCCATAAATTCGACGCCTAATTAGTCAGACCCTCGTAAGTCCGAAACTTTGGACTTTTGAGGCGTCGGACTTGCGACTAGGCCTATATCAGGCGTTGAATTTACGACACGCACCACCGCTGACTGTTTCCGTGAATCACAGAAACATGGAAAACTGGAGCTAAAACAGCAAAATCGAGCATTGTTAAAAAGGCAAAATAACTGTTACTAAAATGAAACTGATCCTCAGGTATCAATGTCTTTGTAAAGTGCCTTCATGATTGCATTAAACTTACGTGTACTGTGTGCCGCCATGAGTAAAACCGAAGTAGTTTTGGGAAGCCATGTTGAATTACACACTTGACGCGAAAGAAAATGGCGACAGTACACGCGCACGCACGACGACCACGTGTCATTTGCATACGGAAATAGCCGAATGATTCCGGGAATGTGATTCCGATTCTGCGGACGACTCGACAAGGCACAACATTAAGTCCGTAAGTCACCATACTTCAAGTCGCACACTTAATACTTTGACCAGATTTGTTCTTAAATATACCAATTTTTTACAGATTTATTTTCATTAGATCAAAGTTTGACTAAAATCCTACAATGAATAATATAAAGAACAATACGTGTATTATAAAGATCATCGGATGTCACCGAAGCGACAGGACAAAGTGTCATCTGCAAACAGTGGGATCGGCTTCAGAAAACTACGTCACCATAATTCGCGAACGTACGTTGCAAACGTCATTTTATGGGGGGTATTGGTATAAAATAATGCCTTCTTCTGAAAAATCTGCCAGTTAACGTGTGTTGAATTTTGCATAAATTATTTTGGTTTAGTGATGCAGTTTGAAGGGGAAAAACACTTTTATTCGCAATAGCTTGACTTCCCATAACTTCCTCTTTTTCATTCTCCTAGATTTTTTTTCATTTTAATTTGAAGTTGAATTTGAATAAATTAAATTTTCATAATTAGCTTTAATATAAGTTCTTTGTCCGGACAAAACTTCTCTTTCTACGTGTATTTCTGAAACAAGTCACAAAATACAGTGCCACCGAATCCGCGGCCATCGTCGCCAACGGGAACCTCAAAATAAGTTGAGCAGTACTTTTTCAGGATCCGTATTTTTATAACGACCTCAACATTTGGCGAGTGTTGATCGAAGTCGTCATTAATAGTGCCTGTATCGGATGTCCAGCATCGATCGTGAACGAACAGCGATCATTTAGCCATTTTCTAGACAATTTTTTGTATTTAGTCTGTAAAGTAAAGCTTTATGTTCTGTTGACATTTTCCCCAATTCTCCCAGGAAAAGCTTTTAATTCGCACTTAGCTGCAAAAAGAGAAACGTCGAAGTGACGATCAAACCGTCGACAGCAAATTAACGTCAGTGCATAATTTCGTTGAAGAATTCCACGACGAGAAAGATGGATGCGCGAAAATTGGTATGCACCAATTTAGGGCACTCCACCATACATGTACAGGTAGGCCGCAAAGTGAAACATTTCGGTCCAGAGGTGGTGTAACTAAGGACAAGGTGTGTGAATAGTAGCAATTTCAACGAGGTCCCGTAGGAAGATTTGTGTAATATTTGAATATTAATAATTTGAAAAATGGCTGTAATAGGCCTTACTAGCACTAGACTAGGGGCATCATAGTACGCAAACATGAGGCGAACTCTAGTAGCTCCCCGAATAAGAAAAACGCAGAAACGTTAGATTTGCGTTTACTATCAAAAAAATCGGGATAGTCATAATTTTATCTGATTCAGGCCCCTGATAGAGCTGGTCTTCAAGAAACTGAATATTACTGAATGAAAGCTTATTAGCCCGAGCCTGAAGCCCCGCGGCTGAGACTCTACACCCCCGGCCCCGGGGCCCCCCGTCGATACACATAACCTCAGTGTCAGCGTTGATGTGCAGGTGGCGCCAAAAGTGGACATCACGTTTTCTTTCAGAATAACCAAAGGGCATATTAAACATTTTTACAGTTCCACTTTTCAATTTTTTCTTTTTGTTTAGTTCAGTTTCTTTTCATCAATAAGGAAAGCTGACTGGATGTATTAGCTTCTGCTTTTCCGCCTGAAATTTCACTGGACGGACGAAAAGTGGACATTAACTGCGCTTTTTTACCGAGAACTCATAAAAGCAGATCGAAGGTTTTCGAGTTTCTATTTCCAAGTTTCGGCAGAGATTCATTGCCCTCGGGAAGTTATGCTCTATTGATAGTCGAAAAGCTTGCATAACTTAAAAAGTTTCCTTAAAAAATAACGTTTCTTGTACCTTTCTGCTTCTCTGAAATGGGAAAACATCTAGATGACCACTTTTCGGTTGCCTGAGTATATAGTAATGATCGTTTTTTCAGTGAAAAGCAGAAGAGTATAATAAGCCTACACGTTTCATTTCTATCTGCCATTTCGGTGATAGAAAAACGTACACTGCAAATTCAGCTAAAACGTCAGCCCGCTTTTCTTGCAAAGACAGAAAGAAGCTGACAAATGGAAGTTTCGGAATTTTTGTCAGACGGCTGCAGGATGTGCATACCCGTAAAAACCACAGCGAGAGAGTGTGCTGAAACTCCAACAGATGCTCACAATGAAATCTAGGAAAAGAATTTACAATATATATATATATATATATACACATATAATCATCCTCCTACTTTTCAAGTCACTGGCGTTGTGTGCACCCGCAGCCACCCCTGAATGAAGTGGGACCTTGTACCCTGTGCCGTTTCACGCTCAGCATATGGATGACTCTTCAAAAAATCCCCCCCCCCTCACATGTGATGGAAATCTCCGCCCGTAGTTGACACAGAAACAAGTTGATTCCATTCATTTGTGCCTGAGCAAAGTTGCAAATCATTTTTACAATGCAATGTAAGCATGGTCTAAAACCTTCTGAAAAAAAGTCAGATTTTTGTGTCATACAAAAAAATTTAATGTTCACAGTGTGGTACATGTACATGTATTTTCAAAATTTTATATCATTGTGTTAATTCAAGGTGTTTTCGCTGGTACTCTTCCTCTTGAAGGCTGCGTCCACTGTGGCTACGTCGCGTCCGAGGTAGGTACTAGGTGGGGATGGGAAATTCACATAATGAAGCAACGTGAGGAGAGAACAAGGGGGGGGGTATTAGATAACAATAGTCTAGAGTGTGTATAGCGATTGGACATGTTGGGGGTACCCCTCGGTCTCATTTCTTGCTGGATATAGAAATTCATGCTGACATAGACGTAGCCTTAGTTGTACATGTGTACACGGGAAAAACGAAACTGGCTGCGCCAGCAATAAATTACAGTGTTCGTAATCCGCCGCGGGTAAACGTACACGCATACGTATAAATGTACATTAATAGGTCACGTCTATGGCGGAGTATATGTACATGTACGCAGGGCCCTGATTACGGGTCGTTGTAGGCCGTACTATTGGTAAGTCTTGGAAGCTAACCTCATCACCCCGATACTTCACTTATATTACAATGTCTGAAATGTCTGAGAAAGGCTGAAAAGATGAAACACAAACAGATTTGAACAAAATTGTGGACTCATCGATAGCCCTATATCAAACCGGAAGTCTTGGACCGTGAGTGATCAGCTGAGCTGACATGGCTGATCACATGGATCAGGTGATTAGGTACTGATGATTGATCCACAGAGGTAGAAATTAAACAGGAAGCAGGGTCTTTGTTTTATGCCAACTTTTTGTCCACCGCTCCATCTTTGTCCAGTTCATTGCCAAAATTGGGCATAGGCCTATGCCCGATTCAGTTGGGAAAGAGTTCATGTACCGACGCCACTTCACACCCTGTACACAAATCCTGTGGGACAGGTGTTTTCTAAGTAGGCATAACGACTTGGTTTTCGCGGGACATGTTTTGCTTTCCGACGTGACGGCTGATAATTATAAGTCACTGTCAGGAATAATTACTAGCATCCGTAGAACTCTTCCCTTGGCATGCTTGGGTTAAATCCAGGAGTGAAAAAGTTCCTGTTGTGCTTGCACAGATGCCACTTGACACCCTGTCCTGTCTGTGCACAAAGCAGGTAGTAGGCCTAGTAATAGTATGAGACCGGCCCAGGCGTAAGTAAACAACTTTTCCCTCCTACATTGAACTTTTCTCTACATATATTTGCTTTTTGATAGCTCATGGGGCACAATGTAGAGAAAGTTTCTGGCGTCTGTATATGGAACTCTTCCCTCTAGGAGAATTGTTACCTGGTTTAAATGATTTTTACATCAAGAAATGTTAACATGTTTTTGTTGTGGTTGTCATGCCATGGGGCTCCATGGTTAGGGCACGAAAGAATAATTTCACGGAAAGAGTTTATATGGTTGCCGCTTGATACTTTGTGTACATGTATGCATAAACCCGATCATGCCAATGAGACTGGTCAGAAAATTTTAAGTGTTTTCTAAGTAACCACTTAGTTTTTTCCTTCCTAAATTGAACTTTTCTGGACATGTTTTGCTTTCTGACGGCTAGTAAGTTACTGCAGGGAATAATTACTGGCGTCCATATACTGTATGGAACTCTTCCCAATTTATCCATGGTTGGGGCATGTGTTGTTTATCCCATGGTTGGGATGACCATATTTTCCTTCTTCCATGGGGTGACTAACTTAAGTTCCTTAGACGTTGGGGTCGTGAGAAATGTTGGGATGTAACAATTAGCATCATCATGGTCATATCGCATAAATGAAATAATTAATGATATCTTAGAATTGTTTTTTTAATTAAAAATCTTTACCATGAGGCCTGAGGCTTGATTGGAAAATGTTACCAAAATGTGATCCATGTAGACAGGAGCAGAGTAAGCTGTAACAGCATGGAGACATTTGGTCATAAAGAGATCATGTTCGTGCTGTGATGTGGATTGGTTGTGAAATGACTAAATTAACATATTGGGACTGAGTCATTCTTAGAATGCAATAAAGACCTGTCATATCACATGATATGTATAAGAACTGGGAAGCCAACCAGTCTGTTATTCAACTACAAAGGTTGGTCATATGTATGCTGTGATTCTCAAGTGTAACGAGGGCGGCTCCTGTTACTCATCAATGACTCATATTCTGAGATACTGCCTTTTTGCTTGTTACATGTAGCTGTACATGTGAAGTACATGTATCCAACATAGGGCCTCATCATGGATGATGACGATAAACTCATTGAACTGGATAAATACCGGGGAGCTCATGAAAACAGCACTGGTAAGAAGGTCAACCGATATAGTTTTAGTGTTACTGATGTGACTGCTGCATGCTTTATTACCACCCTTTTCAACATCATCATCAATTTCAGTTCTGCCATTGCTTTCACCGTCATAGATCTGCACTGTCATCTCTGGAAATCCTAGAACCCGAGTCTGTGTGTCACAGTCTTTGTCATTGTAGCAGTGATTGCATTACACTCTCAGAAGTAACCCCCTCTGTTGTTTTACATTTCTCTTGCATGTATTGTAGTCCCGATTGTGGCCTTTGTTTCTCCCTGTGTGCATTTAAGTACCCCATCACAAGCCAAGGAATGACGGGCTAATGGGGAAAATGTCAGATTGGTACACGGGGCACACGTGAAGACTACACTTCAGCAGTAATTGATTGTTACCCTACATGTGTACATGTTTTATGTACACTGTGCTTTACAACCGGAGGAATGTTGTTCCTAAGTAAAACATATGCCATCTTGTTTCGTACCTGGAGTGGCTTCTACCAGCCCCGCTGCTGCTGATGCCCACTGCTGCCGCTGCAGCGATTGCTGTCCCAACTGATGCCACTACAGCATGTTGATTAATAGCACCCTTTGTTTGAAACTGTAGTGCATTCATGTTCTGTAGTGACATACGTTGCATGCTGTATTTTCATTATACATGTACATGGTTCCATCGACAGATACCGGTATGTGCTTAAAAATTGAGGGTTGGTTAATTTTGGAGCAATGTTGAAAGCAAAAGCAAAGTGGTGGGGTAAATTGTTATGAAAATGATACTGGTACTGGAATTCATTACCAAGGCTTGTCATTACAGTGCTACTTAACTATTACACTTGCACAACTTGCACAGCTGCCAACCACTTACATACATGTACATGCAAGCTAAATACCTCCTTCACACCACAGAATTTGGGAAAAATGTGGACAAATTCCAGTTGATTGGCTCTTGTGGAAGTCTCTGGTGAGGCTCCACTGTGCAGCAGTCGCATTGTTTGCTATGCTTTAGCTCAGAGAGAAAATGCAAAGGAAGATGGCTAAATTTAGGAAAGTGGAATTGGACTACAAATACGGTACCACATGCCAGTTCTTTGGAGTTCAGTTTATACTTCTGATCTGATCAAAACTAGCACGTCTTCACCCAAATACACCTTTGCTTTTGCACAATCATGATTCCCCCTTTCCTCTACATGTATACACTAACATGTCGTTCATTATCAGCCATTTTCACTCACAGTTGCTTCCTGACTTCTTTATTTCTTGCAGATATCAATATATTTGGATGCAAAACACTTACCCATGCTTTCTGCGTCCCATGCCAACAAAGTAACTACATGTAGTAGCTGACCACATTGCTAACAGTTAGTTTTTGCCGTGGATACTTGAAAACAGAGGTGTCAGCCTCAATTTAACTTTGCTTTAATGACACTCACCTCCACCATCCGCCATTATGTTGCGAGTCCAGGAGAACTTTGAACCTAACATTAATGTTCGCACTTCCCTGTTGGTGACAGAGAATGCGTCAGCATCCACGCCTTCCACTTCCCAAGTCGTCGTCGACACAGAGGGGAATGGGTCCATCTCTCTGGAAGTGCCTCAGATTGACCACAGTGACATCAAGAAGCGAACGAGCAGCACTGTGGATCCAGACAAAGTGGACATTGCCAAGCCCATACGAATCTTGAAGAGGCCTCGTGAGATCAAACTCAAGATCACTGTTGTCTTGCTTTTCTGCCTCATCATTGCATCCACCACTTGCATCCTGGTTTTCTACGTGGAAGAGCCGTTGCATTACAAAGTCGGAGATGCCGTCTTCTATGCAGTCTCCCGGGAGTTTGACGTGCACTTTAATGGGGCCAACATCACCAGGGGCCTCATTGGAAGGAATCTGCCAGACATGTTGCCATCATCTTGTGACCCTTTTGACTCAAGGAACTTATGTTTGGAATACACAGACATTGCAAAACTGTTGATTCACTGGGAGCAACTGTCGGGGGTGGACTGCTACAACTTGACCTGGGAGGCATTTTCTCACGACCTGGTCCATCGAGACTGCTACAGCTTTGAAAATATCCACTGGTATGGAGGGAGTGTGTCAGCCAATCAGCAGTGGCCATTGGAGAAGATGAACCTATCACGTGCGCCATTTGTGTCAGGCCACAAAGCCAGCAGTTTTGGACCAGTTGTGGAGCGTTTCTGGATTGCCTCACATGGGGTTGGGATAATGGTTAATGATGAGTCACCACTGTTTGTCAGCATCAATGAAGATGGTCAGAAATTGTGTTTTGAAAGCACATATCACGACTCACCCTTTCCTAACCCCAACGAGGAGCTTCCCAAACTTCAGTACACCTTGTGTGCTGCTGTTGACATGCCATCAGTCCACCAAAAGATGACCAACAAGTTCAGTAAGAAGCCTCACGCTTTGCCCCACCAGGCTTTGTCAAAGAGCCCCATGTGGTCTGTGCCTGCATGCTACAGGGAGAATGCTTTTAACGAGACAATGCTTCTAGAGTTTGCTACTGCTATTTACAACAGCAGTTTGGGGGCAAAGTCTTTAGAGATCCCTTGTGATTATATGACCAGCGAAGGTGATCTAGCATTCGATGCAATGAGATTCCCTAGTATAGCAACTACTCTGGCACAGATCCAGGAGTTTGGCTTGGACGTAGGTGCTAGAGTTACACTGTTCATGAGCACCAACTCCGAGGCCTTTCTAGAAGGTCTCCAGCATCAATATTTAGTTGAGGACCCCAGATCACAAGTCCCTGGACTCACTAAATGGAAAGAGGGCGTGGCGGGACTTCTAGATGTCACCAGCACTAATGCCACCGCTTGGTTCCGGAGTCGACTGAAGAGTCTTCAGAGTATGTCTGGGGTTGGTTTCTTTACATTTGACTACGGTCAAGTGAGCTACCTTCCAGTTGAATTCCAAACGGTGGAAGATCTTCGGAACCCGTGTACTTTCACAGAGCGATACGTTGAACTTGCAAATGAGACTAACAGCCCTGTCATCGTGCGTTCTGCTTTCCAGTCCCAAGACATTCCGGTCATAATGCAAACCATTCCAAAGACGTCAGTATGGGGTTATGAAAATGGGTTGAAATCTGTCATTCCAACAGCATTAACACTGAGCATTCTCGGGTATCCATTCATTATGCCGGATCTTGAGGTAAGGGGGCTGCATTATGACCCATCGTGTTCCAGAGAGTGTCTCCCTAGTAAAGAGTTCCTACTCCGATGGCTTGGCATTATTTCGTTCCTCCCTGCCATGAAAATTAATATCCCCATCTGGGAGTATGACCAGGAGACTGTCAGCACCACAGACAAGTTCATTAAGTTCCACCAGGAGACCATCGCTCCTTTGGTGCTTCAGGTTGCCATGGAAGCTGGCAACACAACAGCTGCAGTTATTCGGCCGCTGTGGTGGATAGCATCCACGGACCCTGTTGCCCAAAGCATAGACTCAGAGTTCTTGATAGGTAACGACATGCTAGTAGCACCTGTGTTAGACCCTGGTCTCCTGAAGCGGCAGGTCTATTTGCCAGAAGGCAAGTGGGCAGATCAGCTTCATGGGACAACGCTTGACGGTGGTGCATGGGTAGAGGTTGATGCCTTACTAGATCAGGTGCCCTATTTTACCAGGGCCTGAAGCAGAATATGATCAAGCCCTGAGTCCATTGTTTTCTGCAAGGCAAGTCGCTGACTTACAATGTATAAGTTCTGTTTAGTTAATGGTTAGATTTGTGTAAAAAAATGAAGAGATTTTTGAGAATATTGCCTTGTGGGCTAATATTAATGGATATTTGAGAAAAGATGGCTCACTAATGCTTGAGTCATGATTTAAGTCATTGCATTAGTTAGTGGCTCATCAACCACTGAATTCTCATATTTCAAATGAATTTTGAAATGAATGATTTGACAGTGACTTGCCGAGTCCATTTAGAAACCCATCTCAATATATAGAAATGGTGCATGGATTTGTATAAAGAACATGGCCAATTTAATCTTAGGGTGCGTTTGATTAGCGTCCAAGAGTTGAATTTGCTTGAATTTTGTCCTCATTGTCTTGCTTGTTTGAGACAGTACACATGACCATCCCAGGTCAGGATTGCCCTGTGTAAGCTAATTGAATATGCCCATGATGGGATACTTAATATGGAAAATATGCACTGCCAGTAGACGTACATGTACATACCAGCACAGCCAAGACCATCACAAAACCCTGCAAGTCCATAACAAGTCATCCAGTATGAAGCTAAGTCACAAGCTACATCTACATGTCTTCAGTTGAACTGTGACAATTGTCATTGTACACCTTATTCGTATACTGGTAACTTGTCTTGTGAAAGGATTTGTGACTGGACTTTTAAACAGGCTTGTGATGGACCCAGCTACAACACACGATGGAGTACATGTACTGGTGTTTAAATAGTAGTTGGAATGTCTGTTATCTTTTACTCAGTCTACTTTTTTGCTTTTTGTCCTTGGTTTTGTTAACTTTTGTTCGTGGTTGGGGGAGGTGGATGTGCAGGCCAATTCAGTAAAAATCACCAGAAAGGTGATTCAGGCTAGGATAAGCTTAACATGCCACTCTCCTTAACCAACATGAAAGGCCACATGTGTATGTTACTGAACTTATTGAAGCAATGTGAAATTCTATGTCAGGAGTTACTGTGGCATTCTGTAGTGGCCACTGAGGGATTTCAGAGCTAGATACCAAAATTTTGTGAGAAACCATGTTCAGATTCTGGTAGAATCTGTGGCTGCCATTCTATATTAAGTTGAAATAAATTCATGCTGTTTGCACATGCAACAATAGTATTTCAAAACATGGCACTGGACGCTTCCACAAGTACCCTATTGAGACCTGTGTACTGAGTCTTAAGTTCTTGCTGGAGTCCATGTCAAATACAGACCGATTCAGTTACTCACATTATACATGTAGAAGCCATTACTTTAGTGGCCCTATTCCTTGAATACCGGTACATGTTAACCCTAACAGTCCCAAATCCTCCGATTTCAGTATGATTTTACATACACCCTAGGGAATTAGGGTTCTGTTTCGAACCAAATATTAAAGAGTTGCCAAAAGTTGGTGAAATATTTGGTGTGCACAAGATGTACAGTGAAACATGCTACCAGACACCTGTTCGAGTATTTGAGACTTGTGTGCCCAGTCTTTTGTTCTGTCTGGGAAGCCATATATACATTGATGCAATGACTGGCATGAAACACCATTACTTTGATGGTCCCACGCCTTGAAAGCAAGTACACGTACCTCTTGACCAGGTGGGTATTGTAACTTGCCAATTGTGCCAACGCCACAGGTTTGAGGACCATGGCATACATGCGCGATCTTGGTGCCACTCCAGAAATGGTGTCTCCTGAGATTAAGGCTAGTCATGTGTGGGGTAACGAATGACAGCTACATATTTGCAAGTGTAGAAATTTCTTTCTACAGTATTCAACGTACATTGAATACTTTGCTTTAAATACTTCATGTCGTACGTTGTGAAGTTGTACAGTAAGAAAGGGTAGCGCTTCCAATACTGTTGTCAACCATAACGCTGCTGTGACATGTGTACATGTACTATGATAGGTGAATTACTGTGTTCGTTTGTCAACAATATCTTGAAGTTGTTGTTTCAAACCAGTGAACTGTTGATGTGCAAACCAAATTTCTATTGATACAATATATGTATGTATATTTTTTAAAAAATCAATTTTATGAATATTCTATTCCATTCATTAGTTCAGAATAAGCGTATTGGATGTTACTGTACTCGTAGCCCTCTTGAACCAAGATGTTTGTTTACCTTGTTTACATATGCCATGTTCATATACATGTATGTAAACAGCTGTTTACAATGTACATAGAAGTTCTCACTGTTCTGTTTCAAAATGGTTGCAAGTGATGAACAGTGTTGGCTCTAGGGTTGAGCTTTGGAATTAAATGCAAGATTTCTCTGTTACCTTGGTGATGAAATCACAGACTACGAGTACGGTACCTGGTTGAGCTTGCGACCTATAGACGAATAACGTAATGACGTCATGCCTCATTTGCATGCTCGCTTCCCTATGGCAGTGAGGTGTGATGTGATCCATCGAGCCCCCGTAGGAAAGTGCACTGGACAAAGTGTGATGTCATTATGTTGTACATGCAGGTCCTTTGCATTATGATGGATGTGCTAAAAAGGATAAATGTGTTAATCTAGTAACAGGTGCATACTTTGTTGTGAATATTGTGGATAAATTGCTTTGACTTAACACCTGTAGCATACATGTAACACCAGTGTGTGTGCTAATTAATCTTTTGTACAAAGCACTTTCAAGTGTTCTACATGTATCTAGAAACTGTCCAGAAGAAGAATGTACAGAAATGATAATATTTGTTTTTATGCAAGAAATCGTGTCACAATTTTAAAAACTATCAGCATTTAGGGTATCTTACATTTGTTTTCTAAATTTTCCACGTCTGTATTTGAAATTTCAATCCACCGCTTAATTGTAAAAGGAAACTTTAAAGTCAGCATAGAATAATTAATTGAATTGTTTTCCCACTGTTCTAAATTGTTACTGACCCACTGCTGGTATAGTGAGAAGCCGTTTCAGGTTTCGTCCCAAAGAAACTTGAACACAAGAATGGTATGCTTGAAATAAATACAGAAACAATAAAGAAAAAAAATACAGAAAGTGCTTGTCTTTTCAAATTGTCATCCCAGGCGTACAGCTTCCTTCGGATCAGTTTCCCCGTTTTCCCTTGTTTCCCCCTTCTCATATATGACCTGTTACAACAAAATAAGAATAAAGTTGCACTCTGCTGTTACCCAGTTACAATGGAGTAATAAACATCAAAGGGATGGTCTATTTGTGTGTGGGGGGTGTAATCTTTGGAACTTGTGAAACTTGTTTCATCTAATTCAAAAACGTTTTAGTGCAACCTGAAATTTAAGAAAGTAAATTTGAACTGGTCTTTTTGTGTCTGGTCAGAAATGTTGAAAATATGTCAGACAATGAAGTAAAGTCTCACTCTCTCTAGCTTTGTTGCTGAAGGGGTTTACTTCTATCCAGCGTGCTATGTACTGATGGAAAGCTTCCTGCAGAATTAGAAAATACCGAAATTTCATGTTTCCAATGTGTTGGCTTTGAGCAGGTCACATAACATTACATTTATATCATTAGCAACACCACAGTGTGGCCAGGTTATCAGGCGTAGAGGTCACTCTTCATCAGATGCCACTATCAGAGATGGATTTGTGCCAGGTTGCTTGCTTGTACCTGTAATATGACTTGAAGTCGTGGGCCATACAGACAGACTACCTTCAGAGAGCCTCGTGCGTCATTTTGTGTACAATATTTTGGGGTTTGGCGAAATCCAAGTACAAATACACAGGATTCACTCTCTTTTGCGAAGTCCTCAACTTTATGTTGCACTGTGGCAGGAAGCAACATTCACTTGCGGTTAAATTTTAAAAAAGCTCTCACAATATAGTAAAATATGCCTGTGTTGCAAGTGTGTTTTTTAACATTCCAAATGCGTGTATGTTGATAACTAGATGTATGCATGGGATCACGTGGTAGTCTAAATGTAATAGAGTTAAACAGCGCATGTCAAAAATGAATCGCAATCCGAAGTCATTCGGACGTGCGGTATCCAGCAGAGGCGGGGAAAACAGACACCCGCCCACCAAAAGTGGCAACACTTTAACCCGGCACCTTCTTTTGGGGTGAAAGAGACGAGTTCTTTAACGGAAAAATTGGAGAGTCATTTCAGACAAAAAAATTATCCTCCCCGGCGCCAAAACCCGGATACCCACTGCTTGGTAAAGATGAAGTTCCAAGGGCCATACACATGTACTTGATTCTTTGATCAATGAATGAACGTGACAGGTTTTTTGCCGATTTGAGATGGAAAAGCATGGTCACGACACCGTCAAAATTAGTATTTTGGGATGCCAAGTGTCGTAGAGCTATACAATGAAGTGAAATGTGATTAATAAATGGACCCTCGTCGTTATAGTTGCAGTGACAGATTATAAATGCCGACGAGGCATTTGTATGCTTATAGTCGTGTTTTCATTGACTCTAACAGTCGAAATGTACCGTACACTTCATGTAAAAACTTTGCTCAGTGTTTCCTCAAACATGTAACTTGTGTTTGTGATCCTTTCTTTAGATTCGCAGAACATGACCCCTTATACACCGTAAGCATCCAAATTTGGGTCTTTGTGATGGAATCAGCCTTATCAATGTGACCTTATGCAGTAATAAATCAAGAGGAGTGCACCCATGCCCCCATTTTGGTTATTAATATTTATCCAGCTACTCCGTAACCTCCAGACTGGTTATTTAATAACTTTAATGGCACAAACTTATCTTGAAAACGTGCCCTGCTTTACAGATGGGGTTAAACTCCAGTGCCCTCCGCCCTTTTGTAAATACCCCCCATAAGTACTGGATCCACCACTGTTACTTAGTGACAGAGTTAGCATCTTTCAGTACGGGTGGTCGGGCCTTGTGTCAGTGTTGGATTTCAGGACAGGGTTCAATTGGTCGTCCATTTCAGCCCCCCCCCCGCACTGGAGATGGCAAACTTGGAAAAAAATGAGTACAATTAACTCTCAAGACCAACATCAAACTTTAAGTTCATTTTAAGTTTGACAAATGAAACGAAGAGACGCAAATGTTTCTTAATACACGGTGGCTTTAATGTCCCAGTGATAATTCCAGCCTTTTGTCTGTCCAAGGCTAGGGCATTGACTCGGGATACTGCTCGTAGGCGGAAACGATGGCAAAGGTGATGGCGAAAAGTCGTGGTTTGGACAACTCAAGTTGGCAATTTTTTTACCGATTTCCTGTTTTTGGTGTACCACCTTTGGTACGAAAATGAACATCGGTTCAATGAAAAAATTGGTGGAGGGGGGGGGGGCTAGATATACCCCCTTGACATGTTGCCATTTTTTTAAACAACTGAATTCACTTATACTTTCAAAACGATCCCACGGGTACCACCTTCAGGGGTGGGAGAGAGGGCTTTTTAAGGATTAAAAAATTGTTATTTAGGGGGAAGAAAACTCACTTTGCCCTCTTCCCCCAACCTGGGTATGAACGCTACTGATATACTCGTCAACAAGCGGTACATATACATGTATGTCATACTGATAACCACGCGAGGAGAACAATTGCCAGAGACCTTGAATTCATTCTTAACGCGTCCATCTTCAAAGCAAATAACAGTTACCTAACCCGGATTTCTGATTCAAAAAAGAAATTGAGCTCTCACAGTAACCGCACTGTGTATTGGTCGAACCATAAAGCAAGTCAACCAACAAATCACGCATCACTTTAATGGTCATTGTGCACGTCCATCTTGTGATAAGGGTGAATGGCGGTACGTGTGGATCCTTTTACAATAGGCATCATGAAAGTGTGGGCTGTGCCCATTGTCGAGGCACCGTGATGCATTGTAAATAAATAGTATTTGTATCTTCACTGCGGCTGTCAAAAACTTAACCTGGATTTCTCGACTTTGATTCCATATCAGACACGAGACAAGCCAGCGTACCTGCACTGCACCTTTGCACGTTAGACATAAGTTGCTGTCACTAATGCAGGTTCTGCAGCCGGTGACAGGCGTTTTTTTAAGCTAGAATATATCTATTCGTCTTCTTTGTCGTCCCATTTTGTCCTCCGTGGTCATCTAGACGACTTTCAGTATGTTAAGCAAACGGAGGATTATAATCGCCGTCGTAACGGTGGTGTTGCTGTGCGCTGTGGCAGCTGGCGTCATTTGTGCTGTTGTATTCACCGTTGGCCGAGAAGACCCACCCGCAACAACTTCTCCCATCTCCCCGCCTGCCATACGGACTGTAGTCGACGTGGAGGCAGCGACCGGGAAAGTTGCCATCAAAAATCTAAAAGGAAACACTGTGTTGAGTGGCACTCTTGCGGCGAGCTCTCCTACCAACGTGAACGGTCTTGAATGCTTCGCCGAAGGGAATAGGCTCTGTTATGTCTGGAAAGACACAGCAGAGGTCAACATCGAATTAGTTGCCTCCGAAGAAAGGGAGGACTCCCCGTTCACTTGTGCGCACATTGTATGGGAGTCGATGGTTGCTGGAGTACCACTGCGGGACTGCTATTCTCTGAATGGGGCTCACTGGTACGGGAGCGCCGAGATGTTCTACCAGCTGTGGCCGATCGAAAAATGGAACGAAACCACCACCATGTATGTGTCTGGGGACATGTACGCAAATTGGCAGGATTACGGATCAGTTCTGGACAGGTATTGGTTGTCATCTCGAGGTGTTGCCATTCGGGCCAGTCATGACACTCCTTTGCACGTTAGCCTGAATAACGATGACGACAGCATGGTGTGCTTTCAGAGCACCTATGCAAACTCCTACTACCCTAACCCCGAAAATAACTTGCAACGGCTGGACTACACAGTCTGTACGCATGACGACGTACGCCAGGTGCACGATGCGGTTTGGCGCGAAATGGGCCCAAGTGGTGGGAAACCTGAAGGTTTACCAGATGAAAGAATGATCAAGTCTCCTATCTGGTCAACGTGGGCGAGATACAAAATCTTCATCAATGACAGTGTGGTGAATGCATACGCAGATGAGATCACGTCAAATGGGTTCAACAACAGTCAAATAGAAATAGACGATGGGTACTCCTTTAAATACGGAGAATTTGATTTCGATCTGACTAAGTTTCCCAACATGAGAGATACAGTTCAAAAACTTCATGACAAGGGGTTCCGCGTAACTCTCTGGGTGACCCCGTTTGCTAATACTGACACCGACGCGTATCAGGAAGGTAAAGAGAAAGGTTACTGGGTAACAAAAAGGGGGCAGGATGAGGGCGTGGTCAAGTGGTGGAATGGCTTGGCCGGGATGCTCGATGTCACCAACCCAGAAGCCGTGGAATGGTTCGTTGGCAGACTAGAAAAACTTAAACAGGACACTGGGATCGATTCTTTCAAGTTTGATGCTGGAGAAACTAACTACCTTGTCGAAGATTTCCAGACATACTCACCATTAGTGAATCCTTCTGAGTATACAAATCTGCACTCCAAGATGGCCGCACGCCTCGGAAGTCAAATCGAGGTCAGAGCGGCCTTTGAGAATCAAAATCTTCCTATCTTTGTCAGGATGATGGACAAGGATTCTCGCTGGGGCTGGGATAACGGACTGAAGACCCTCATAACCACGGCGCTAACATTCAGCGTGCTGGGCTATCCTTACATCCTCCCGGACATGATTGGTGGCAATTCCTACGAGACTGAATTCCACGGACTTGAAGTGCCGCCGCGGGAGCTCTACATACGCTGGCTGGAGATTACTGCTTTCATGCCGGCTATGCAGTTTTCCATTTCACCCTGGCAGTACGATGACGAAGTGGTGAGAATCTCCAGGAAGTGGGTGTCCTTTCATGAGAACTTCATCACGCCGAAATTGCTAGATATCGCCCGGTCTGAGACCATCGTGAAGCCCGGTCAGCCGCTGTTAAGACCCTTATGGTGGATCGCACCAACTGATGAAGTCTCTCTCAAGATAGACACCGAGTTTCTGGTTGGGGATGACCTGCTGGTAGCTCCCATCGTCAATAACGCTACATACTCCAGAGATATATACCTCCCTCCAGCCGATGGTCTTTGGAAATACATGCCACAAGGAAATACTTTGGAAGGTGGGCAGTGGCTGATCGATGTGCCGGTTCCTCTTGATGAGGCAGCTTACTTTATCCTCGAAAAATTCAGTTAACTGAAATATTGATGCTAAAATTAATATTTCAGAATCCATATTTACGTGGCCTATATTCTTGGATGCCCATTACTTAACATTAGTCCTGTGAATTGCCCAATTAAATTAACACAAAAGTACATGGATGTCTCTGAATGGTTTACAGTGAGCCTTATCCTGACACTGAGGGTGCCTTTATCTGCGGTATATTATCTGTACACAAGTAATAATTCGGGAGCAAGTCCAATCTAAGACCATAGTTAAACATAGTTCGACTAATTCTCATCAAATGCACGCTAGTCGACGCTGGTATACCAGCGTACCAAAGTTGGTCGTGTTGTTGGTTGCCATAGCCATTTTTAATAACACAGTGTAGAAAGAAAAAGTGGCGGAAAACAGAACATATAAGTTCGTCACCAGTAAAGGATAATTTTCACTTTTATTTGTTATAGTTTGCCCTTCCTATTGCCACCATTTTCCCCACGGGCCTAAAGGACTGGCAACGGTTAACTACAGTCATTTGCACTAAAACTGCGAATGCGCTCGGTGCGTCACGAACCAACCACAAGTTAACAGCTGGTCCTAGATTGAATTTGTTCCAATTAATTTTCAGAAATCGATTATGTCTGATTGGTTAAAAATAAGATCGCACCGACAAAATCAACAAAGAAGCACATAGCACTGACCTCTGGCAGTAAGACTTCTTGCAACTATGGATGATGAGGTTGCTCAGAAGCTGAATTGTTCCTGATCTTACGTCAATGATTTGCTTATACATATAGATACTTATAGTAGCATCATCAATATATTCCAAAAATCCCTGGAATTGTTGTTAGAAAGGACTTGCTCACTGCACGTTTCAGAGATTCAGTTCAACAGATTTAGTCGTGCACGCCCTTCAAAGTTGTTATTTACTTTTCAGTTCCACCCCCCTTCGTTGTCATTAAAACTTAAACCTTATTTATATTGGTCAGTGATGGCAAGCCATTCTGAAGGAAATCGATGAATATCTCAAACGTACTGCATACTGTGTATATATTGAATGGCATTAATTTTAATCTTGATTTTGAACATTGCAACTATATCTCGTACAACACAGCAGAAACATCAACACCATCATAGGTATAGTGGTGCTGCAGTGATAATCACCTAAAATTAATGTATAAGCCTTAACTAGAAAATAAAAAGATATAATTGCAAATTCCAGCGTTAATTGTTAAACGTGCATTAAAGATGATTGACTGTGTTTCACGGTTAATTGCAAATGCTGTTTCTATTTGTCAATTTATGTTTCCCCACTAACCTCAAACGTCTAGTCTCTATAGAATGTCCCGACTCTTATAAAGTTGTATTTATTTCCCCCTTGTGTACTGTTAGCAAGGAGTTCATATATAGCTGCACGAAACATGACCTTTCTCAATGATCATCGTATGATGTGCCAAAAATAGTGGACTCTTTGTGAAGATATAAAACGTTCTTCAAGCTAGGTTCATCACGATGAACGTACAGCGAAGTATTTTTGGTAGGTCACTATTTGTTTTTCCTTTCACGAACTCGGCAGTGCAAATTGACGCAGTAAAGCACTTAAGCACATGATCAAAGAATAAGAGAAAAGGATAAGATAATTAAACACAACTGTGAGATACATTGACATGGGCATAAATTCTGGGTTTATGGATACGGCGCATGCTTTATCAGTACAATCCTTGCCAAGTGACTAGCCGCGGATGAGACCTTGTAGTTATTTAGTCCCCTCCATTTTTAAATATGGTTACATGCATAACCACGACTGGGATAAAACAAAAAAAAATAGGCTCTCACTTGTTCAACCGAGCATTATCAGATTCGGGCTGCCTGCAATCTGAATATGTCGTTTAGGGCTTGGTCAGTTTCTTCTCCCGTCGAAAATACACAGGGCACACTGAAAACAGCCGCCGCAGCTCTGTATGGAAGCCTGACGGTTTCGGGCATGGCTTGAGAATCGGTTCACGGTATCTTCTCCGTCGGATCACGCTCTGCTTTCGTACCATGGTTCTACGCACTCTCAAATCTTGATAAAGAAAAATGCCCCTGGTTTTACGAATTGTCCAGAAAATCCCCTGTCAAAAAGTGGAGTAAAGTATTACAGATAAATCTTGATCATGAAGAAAAGTAGTTGCACTACCGTGAAACGTTAGTGAGGTTTGATAAAGTTTTCATTCAATTTACTCTTGATCATGGCTGAATTGGAAAGTTCAAGGTTACCTTATAATAGGCGTTAGTTATGTTTCCCAACACAAACAGAGGAGAGATGTCCAAATGGCTCAACCTGTCAAAAACCTGGTTTTTCTGGTCTATGCCTATAGTTTATGCATGTACATGACCCCAGCTGAGCTCCCGCCCGGTATTTACGTCCCCTTGTAGGCCCCCTATACGATGAAATGTATTGCCTGGGAAGCATCTACCTCCATGGTATACGTTACAACTTCATACTATACATGTACAGTACATGAAGGATACATGTACATGTACTTAAAGTTCTCGGTTACAAGCTTCGACCGAAGGTAAGTCGAAACAAATACATGTACAGGACTGCAAACATTTTAGTACGATGTGCTTGAGGAAAATAAATTGTCACCAGCCTTAAATATCCACAGTATCCTTCGCCCTTCCCGCCTTGTTGAAGAGAACAGCAGTTAAACGCACATTTCCGCGCTTGCACGTGGTATGCATTGAGATCGGGTGGTTGACCTTCGATCTAGTTTGAGTCATCATGTTGATTCAGATTACCGTACCACGGCCTCGGTGACCGAAGAACGCTGAGTTACACCGCAGCCCGGTAGTTCTACACGCCGTGCATAATTACATGTCTTCATAGCTTGCACCTCCTGACCCACTGGAGGTGAAGGTTCGTTACGGCGAAATATACGTTTCACACAGCGCAATATAGCACTGGACAGGGCTGTGTAGGACATTGGCACACGTTCATGTACATGAGCAGTACATGTATAGAGAGATTGTGTAGAGAGAGTTGCGGCGTAAGTGCCACCATTGTTTGGAACAAACTGGTAGGTGTAGTGGCCAATGCACACGGACAGTTGGTGTACCGTACTCACACGCTCTTCTGTACACTACGAACAGCCATTTTGTTTCCAAAACGTGAAACTGGCGCGCTCAATCAATTTTGTTCGCTGCAAATAAATGAGTGTTTACTAGACATATGCAACAGCCCGCAACGATATGCACTGGGCAGCCAACGAAAGATACATGTATGTCTGACAATATTTTTAAGTGGCCAAAGGAGCTTTAACCTAAGCCTATTGAACTGACTTCTGATGCTAAGCAGCAAGCGTAGGTTTTGTGTTTCATAAGCACGACATTTTTTGCTTGTAGAATGAGGAGTTTACAAGCACCCACAATCCGGATTGAGGCTGTGCTGTTACTGTGTGTGATAGCTGCTGGTACCATCTACGCTGAAATTAGACTCAACGTGGATAAGGGACACTCAAGCTCTACTGGCGACTTTTCCTCGCTCAACAAGCGCATTCCGGTTGATGTAGATTTTGCCACCGGGAAGATCTCCATCCAAAATGTCAGAGAAGACACAGTCTTGACTGGAGCCCTAGCTTCCAGCTCTCCTGGTAGTGTGAAAGGTCAGGAATGCTTCGGGAGAGGGAACACAATCTGCTATCATTGGAAAGGAATTGCAGAAGTTCGAATAGATTTGGTTGTCACCAGTCAAGAAAACGACTCGCCATTTTCATGTGTGCATGTAGGATGGGAGTCGTTTGTTGCAGACATCCCCCTACGAGACTGCTATTCTCTGGAAGGGGCTCACTGGTATGGAGCAGCCGAGAAGTATGAACAGGTATGGCCCATAGAAAAAGCCAGTGAATCAACCGCAATGTTTGCATCCACAGACATTTACGAAAATCTGAAAGGCTACGGATCAGTTCTGGACAGGTACTGGTTGTCATCCCGAGGGGTTGCTATTCGAGTGAGCCACGATGCTCCTTTGCATGTCAGTCTGAATGAAAACAGCGACGGTATGTTGTGTTTCCAGAGCACGTATGACAATTCCTACTATCCTAACGAAGAGAACAACTTGCAACTATTGGATTATACGATCTGTACACATGACAACGTGCGCCTCGTTCACGACGCGATTTGGCGCGAAATGGGACCAGATGGCGGAAAACCAGCAGGCTTACCAGACGAAAGAATGTTCAGATCTCCTATTTGGTCATCGTGGGCGAAGTACAAAATCTTCATAAATGACACCGTCATAAACGCTTATGCAGATGAGATCTTAAGCAATGGGTTTGGCAACAGCCAACTT
Source organism: Acanthaster planci (assembly GCF_001949145.1). The sequence goes on from NW_019091361.1 coordinate 2,304,342, forward strand.
GAAATTGACGATGGATTTTCTATGAAGCATGGACAACTGGATTTTGATCCTGAGAAGTTTCCCGACATGAAGGACACCGTACAGAAACTTCATGACAAGGGGTTCCGCGTAACTCTCTGGGTGACCCCGTTTGCTAATACTGACACCGACGCGTATCAGGAAGGTAAAGAGAAAGGTTACTGGGTAACAAAAAGGGGGCAGGATGAGGGCGTGGTCAAGTGGTGGAATGGCTTGGCCGGGATGCTCGATGTCACCAACCCAGAAGCCGTGGAATGGTTCGTTGGCAGACTAGAAAAACTTCAACAGGAAACCGGGATCGATTCCTACAAGTTTGATGCTGGTGAAATCAACTACCTTGTCGAGGACTTTGAAACATACATACCACTGGTGAACCCTTGCGAGTATACAACTC
>NW_019091361.1:2310578-2402786 GCF_001949145.1 Acanthaster planci
CGTATTCCAGGGATGTCTACCTCCCTCCAGCCGATGGACTATGGAGGCTCATGCCACAAGGGGAGAGTTTTGAAGGCGGGCACTGGCTTCGTAATGTGCCCGTTCCACTGGACGAGGTGCCCTACTTTACCCTAGACAAAGCTAAATTACAGTAGCGCAAAAGAATGCCTTTATTTTATGTGAGCTGTCTATACAAATTACGTTGATATCACAGATGACTTGGGATTTCTTTCTTGATTTTTTAAATTTTCCCAATTTAGATGGACAAGTAGATCATAAAAGGACCGTCGACTCACCTCTGCGTATATAGCTCCTTGAGGCGTGCTGACAATCAGAGCTTTAATTATTGACCATTAGTTTTCATGCATTGTACTGTTGAACATGAGCATACAGTTTGAGAGGCGAGGGTGGCTTTGATTTCCCTTTGTCAAGTGCTTTACCTCACTACCTTACCTTATTCTGCTTAACCAACGTAACTGAAATGAGCCACCAAAATACAAACTTCACGCAACGAAACCCAAAACTTCCCAAAATTTATCCACAGTTCTTGAGGATGACGTTATGAGCGTAGATTTTTGGAAGATGAGGAACAAAGTTTTGAACATTTTGCATGTGGCTGTGTACATATTTCATATCCCCCTACACTCCAACCAAAATTCTGATGCAAGCAAAATCTTTCTCAGATATAATAAAAAATTCGGTCGTCTTGATCTTTTTACTAATTATGCTAATGTCGTGTTTTGATAAGTAACAAAGTCCCTTTACGGTTGTGGGTAACTCTTTTCCTTTTATTTCACGGTTTTCATTACAGGCGTATTCCTGAAATTACTAGCAGATTTGCAGCACATGTGTACGACAAAAGCCTGCTTGATTGCTCGAAATTGTGAATACGTTGAATGTGGCGCAGTTTTGATGTCCTGCTGGTCTCCTTACGAACAAAGCAACAAAAAAGTACAAAATAATTATAATCACTCGAAATCACCGACCAATAACATTTTGAAGAAATATCAGCCACTGTTTTAGTACAAACAAGCTGTTTTTTCGTTTTTATTAAGATGAAAACCAAGTATAAAGTAGAATGATGATAATGATGTGCAGACGTCCCTGTCACATTTGGTACATTAATATGGAAATATTCATCAGCATAAAATCCAAAATGATGAAATTGCTCCCATTCGCTTCTAGACAGGAAGTGGAACGTCATCAAAGCACGCAAATAAAGCTGTGCCTCATGTATTCAAGTCATGGGGGAGAACACATTACATGGTTCCTTTAATGATGGACGTGTGATTTCTTTTGTTGACGCACATACTTCATTTTCAGAGTATTCATATATAAGTTCAGTAGTGCGGTAGAAACTAAACAGATTAAATTATTAACAGAGCTGATCGCCCGATAAGCTAGTTGCATCGGCGACATTACGTGCCAAGCACACATCAGCAGAGAAGCAGTCCCGAAGAATACAATGTCAAAAACGGTGGCTGGTTTACCAGAGCAGAACAAACATTTTCTATGCGGTATGCAAATTTCAGCTCAACAAAATCGGGCCCGTGTTTAAAGGGAGCAGCCGGGTGTATAGGATAAGGTTAATATGCCGTTTACAGTTAGGTGGTCGAAAGAATCATCTCTTTGGTTTTCCTATGTAGCAGTCGAGTCTCTTTAATTTTGTTCTTTGATTTTGCTCTCGTATCTTTGTCTTCTTTTTAGCTGGTCAGGCCAGGCCTACTTCATCCCCAAGCACCTTCCTTCTACATGCCTACTTGTATTTTGTGCTGCATTTACACATGCTACACATGCATGGACAAATCCTATGAGACGCCATTTTTGCGAGGCAATCGCATTCACACCACGGATGTATATAAAAAACCTGGACTTGCAACGCCTTTGTATGAAAAAGAAGCCAACCAGCGGCCAATTTACCGAGCCGAATACAAAAGCGTGGGCGGCTTCCTTCTATTGACGTCAGGAAGAACAAAGGCGGGCATTGCCAGGAAAGCTTTGTATTCGGATCGGTAAATGGCCGTGAGTGGATTCAATGACACTATAAACTGATTAAGCGCAGTGCGAGTCCAGATTTTATTATACACGTCCGTGATTTACACACGCCACAACACACTCAGTTGGAGAAAATTGTAACGCTCGCGTACCACTTTGTGCGCACGGGATGGCCCGCAGTGATGGCTTCTTCGTCTTTTCTCCGGATTTGTCTACAAGTAAAATGATTGCGTGATTGAATTTTCGTTGAGCCTTACCATAAATCAGTGGAGTAACTACGGGAGCTGCGTGGGGGCACATGCCCCTCCCCCAAATTCGGGGTGCCCCAGGTGAACCCCACTGAGAAAAAAACAAACATACGAATGAAAGGATATTGAACGAGGCTAACAAAATCTTGCCCCCAAACACCACACCACTGAAAGGTGGCGCCCCCGGTTGAGTTGAGTGCCATGGGGATCTGAAAAAGGGTCAATTTGAAATTAGCAACGTCGATGTGCAATTTCAGGAGGGTACGCCCGTTTATGTACTAATGAGATCACAGGTGTACACACATTTACGTGTAGAATCCTGCTGGTCCGAGTTAACTTGATAAGTCCCTCCAGCAAAGATTGTGTAATAGAATCGAACCTACTTGTAGAATGTTGGGATTTCATTCCACTTGGCTAGATGAAAATATACACAACACCAAAACAAACAAGAAACAAGGCATTGCTTTTTGGTGTACGAGACAGTATTGTTTTTATTTGTAATTAAGACAAAGCAATGGCAGCACACAATTCTGTTGGCCACACTCAAGTTGGCTTATATGTTACGCGGACCTATGGGTCCAACTGACCAATAGCGGGACGCTTGCCTGTCCACTTGTTGCCACTGCTTGCACGAACAGCATGTAAGCTAAGGACTCAATAAGAGCGTTAATTTTTTCAGGTGTACGTCATTTCTTGATGCCTCGTTGACATTTACGGCTCAATTACAGACATTCACACCGACTTTTCCCACTGTCTACAATAGGAGAGGTTAGAAGTATAGAAGCATGCAAGTCTTCCTAGTACTATTTTTTTTCCTCACTTTCTGGATTTTTTTTATATAGCCGCATACAAATTCAACACTACAACTTTCTTCGAGTGAAATACAACTCTGCAGCCAAACCAAATTTGTCATGCAACACTTAATAGTTGAAGAAAATTTTACAGTTGTCTGAAATGATTAATATATTGATGTGCAAGCTAAGTTCGCCGCATTTTTTTCCAATATCTTGACAGAACAAAATAGAAGTTCCATGATTACCTCACAATTACGGTACCTCCCTTAATTCTACAGACAATAACTGTACACTATATTAATAGATAAAACTACACGATTTTCCACTTGGCCTCATTCTTTACTTGCCTCTAATGCACAATCATACAATAACTGAAGTTTCAATAAAAAATAAATGAAAGTTAGATTACAATTATTACAATACTTTGGTAAAATGGTGCATGGTTTCAGATGAAAACTACCAAGGGTCCTGATTCATGATTGGTTGTCAATAAAACATGTTATGAACAGGCCAGCGGACTCCAACAACAAGCCTACCAGAGCCAGGCAACGGTTACAGCATCAACTGACAGCATGAAGTTGCTCTGTTACCAGCAAAAAAGCACAGCACGCACACACTACAAAGCCATTCATTACATCCAGATTCTCGTTTTTGAAAAAAAATGCAGGAATGGGTAAAGCCCAGTACAAAATCTCAAGTCTCAGATGAGCAATATGCAGATACACTCACGGACCAATCAGGATTGATGTTACATATGCTACATGGAGCCTACACAATACCGCATGATACAGTGGCTCTGGTAGGCTATTGCCCGTCAAGCGCATGAGTACTTGAACTGTAGGCATGAACTGAATGCTACATTCTTCAATACATATGAAGTAATCTGTGAAGATTCTAACACGCTTCCTCATCAATGCCTCCCTACATTTTAAAACTTGTGAAATGACTACATCAAAACAAACTCTGAAACCTATAAAAATTGTCAAAATCTAGTGTATAAACCCACTGATGGATTTATGCTTTTGAAAATCTGGAAAAGAATACCATGCCCCATAATGTACAAGAAAAATGTAAATGATTATATGCATATGTTGATGATGAACAGTTGAAATCTGTAGAGATCTGTTCCAAAGAGCAACGATCACGGTGATTGGCCTAAGGCTCAATGTAGCAGACTTCACCAATCAGCATGTTTGACTCATTGCTAACATTTCAGAAAATTCCAGCAAGAATTACACTGTCCTTTAACTGCAAGTCTACAATTTTTTTTCACCCATCAATGTCTTACGTACCTGGTGTTAATAACTATCAGTCAGAAGTAATAAGCAATTCAGTCGTTAAAAAAAATTATTACCACAAAACACGAAGAAACAGCTGTCATGGCTCTATGTGAAACATAAAGACAACAGACACTCTAAGATTATATTTGTTTTTCTTGTCTGCAAAAAGGCAATTTACAAATGCTAATACATCAAATACAAATCTCAGATTTCAAGTTACATGATTCCTTTAACCATTAATGACAATCGTACCAGAAGTCATCAAATTATTAGTCTTAATACATCAAGGGATTCAAGTATGTTTCTGGCGAAGTTTTGTGCCCTAAATTTAAATAATTTTCTTCCATTATGAGGATATCTTTGCATAAGTGCCTCATGAAGATACCAATTGATGTTGTTCCACTAATAAAAGTCCCTTGGAGTTTTGAGGTACATATATCAGAATCATTTAATTTAAGGGACACATTCAGCTATTTCAAAAACGCAACTAACTAATTTTTTTTTAAAGAAACATAGTACAGCGGAGAAAACCACACTTTGCAAGAAAAGAAAAACAAGCTCTTTTTTCCCAATTCAGAAAAGGAAATATTAATATTTATGGACTTGGGAATTTAGGCTGCCTCCCCCACACAAGAATGCAACTTTAGCTTTCACACTGCCTGTTAGAGTCAGAAATAAACTAGGAACTTTTTTTCTGCTGCAAACTGTGCAAAGTTTATCTCATGCAACATCAACAAGGGTGACGACTAGTTTAGCTATGCCAGCCATGACAATAAACCCCTGGCCTTTGGCCAGAGGGTCAGAATGGTGCATCCCCTTCGGTGGTGAAGGCAGGCCTTGGAGAGGGGAGGGGAAGGTCAGCTCGGGGGAGGGATTAAGATAGTGAGGGAGGTGCTTAGTACTCCACCAGTTCCTGCATGACCCTCTCGACTTCGTCCGTCATCCCCTTCAGACGTTCCTTCTCCTGAAGCAGCTCATCTGTCGGGTGGGAGGAGGAGAATGCCACGAGGAGGACAAAAAATTAGGAAGACGTTGCCGCGGGGATGGAGACGAAAGAGAGATGCCACAGGAGACGGGGTGGGGGGGGTGTTGCCAAGATGGAAGATACCACATGTAAGATGAAAGGTTGCCATGGATCACGTTATACACACCAGTACAGACAGACACAGACATCAAGGTCGAGACAGGAAGGGGAGAACAGACAAGAAGATGGATAGTAGTAGAGTGTCATGAAGGAAACCAGAGATAAGTAACAGGAGAGGTGGAAAGACACAGATTTAAAATGGTGTTTGCAGAACAAAGGGAGATAAGTGGATGGGGAAAAGGTGGCACAGACGAGAATGGGGGTTTCAACAGAAATGGGATTGGAGAGAGAAAAATAGAGAATGCAGTAATACACGTTGCATAGGCACAAACCATCAGTGTAAAGACAAACCAAACAAAACAGAAGAACTATAATACAGCCTAAACTATGCAACTTGGAATGAATGTATTATTACCATTATCGTAAGTACAAAAATTAAACTTTAAAATTCTGAATATCTTAATTTTTGTGGAAAACCTACAGTCTATGTTTTGTTTACATAAGCTAGGGAAAGAAAACAAGCAAATACATACTTTACAGATCACTTAGCTACTGGTACACCAAGTAGTGTCATAAGAGATACTCACATGAAGTGCAGGGTAAAAAAAAACAAACCACCACCACCACCACCATTCTTACAACATTGTACACGTTGTGCAATTGCCAACCATTCTGACAGAATGAGGCTGTTGGCAGACGATGCGGTGGCATGCATTTGAGGGCATCGTCTGAGAACAGCTTTTTTCTCTTCGTCAAAATGGTTTTAAAACATGGCACCACGAACATGGAGAAGGTATGGAATAGCCTCCTTGTTTTCCACAATCCACCTGGGCAACAGTTTGTGAACTTTATAAGCACATGCCACATTACCAACACACCTCTGTTCAGAATTCACTTCAAGGTGTGCGCTTCCAGCATCGATGCGACACTGACGTGTCTTTTTAAAAACAATTACTTTATTTGTAAAGAGACTGATGACTGAATTCTTACCAAAAAATGTACTTCTGGACATGGTGGCCAGAAACTTCAGAATGGAAACTACCCTTGGTTGTTTTCAAATGTATGGCACAGATGTAAAAGGAAAATATTCCATATCTTCTTGAGAATGATCTCAGCCATGATGCACTGGATCCTTCGATGGGGCCAGTGAACTTTTACAGTCATGTTTCTACCCTACGTTTCATTACTTAAATTGGTTAGGGTGTTAAAAACTAATGGACAGACAAACACATCACGAGGGAGGGTGGGGAAAAGGGATAACGTGCTCGCAGCTCTAAGTTCCACTAGATCCAGATGCAGTTGCTAAGATGACAGTCCCGGCAATCACTGTAGATGTTTAGGGGGGGGGTTCCTGAAGACGGAGACAGGGTCATCAGAAATCTCCCAGGTCACTCAGAGCCTGGTCATACTCCATCTGCATCCGGAGGAGTTTCTCCTTGGTTGTATTCAAGTCATCTGCAGTTGGAAAGTGATGGGGGGGGGCGGGGATGACATGGGGAAGGGCGAGTGGGTGGGGCAAGAGAGGAAGGGAGGGGAGGTGTACATCGGGTGGGAAGATGAGGAAGGTGAATAGAGAGAACGGAGAGAGGAGGAAGAGGTTGGGGGAACAAGGAATAAGAGAAAACAGCTAGTTCAAAATCAAATTGTCCAAATCATATCAAATTGTGAGAAAAATGTGAAGAATTTACCACACTTCCCTTTTAGCCTTCAAACTGGTGGAAATCGTTCATGCTTGCTGTCTACATGCACAAGAATGGATCTGTACAAATACGTGGGTGGCAAGGCATGGATTGTCTTGGCAATAAATATATAGTCGATCCAAAAAGGGCACTTCTAGCACTTGCAATCTGATTGTTTACCCTCTGGACACCTTTTTGGTTTGTAGTTTATCACTCATGTGAAGTTTGAAATGGGGTGAACTAGGCAGTGAATGGTTTACTAACTGAACTGCAGGGAATGCAACTCGGTGAAGCAGGGCAACACACTGCCCCAGAAAATGCACAAGCCATACCTCTTGTCTGACTGGTCTACAAACATTTGAGCCACAATTGAACAAATGCAGCTCTCTCCCCACGAAACACAGCTGGTTGGAATCGGGTTTGCTTTTTGGGGGGGCGGGGGGTCATTTTGTTTTTCAACATAAAAAAAATGCTAACATTTTGGTTCAAAGTCTGCGGAACTTGTTGACCAGTTATTAAGAGATCATTTCACCAGACGTGTTCCACTGTGGGTGATTTTTACATGTCTCTGCAACACTGCAAATTTCTGGAGACATCTTTTGATCTGTCTGACAACATTTTAAGCCACAAGGTTGCTCATGCGGCAACACAATTTGAGTTGGAGGTGCAGCACAAGAATTATGGCTCTGCTTGGGCAAAATTTGGAGCACGGTCTGTGTAACACACAATGGCCGCACATTTCAGGACTTGCAATCCACTCAGTTTCAGTCCAAAATGGTACCTGAATGGCAACAGCCTATTTTGTTTCAGGACAGGTCTTGACAAAGTCGGTTTGTCGGGGGGGGGAGAGGAAGGATTAATGGCAAATGCCGAGCAACATAGAGCAACAAACCTCCAGAGCAAAGGTCGTGGAAGGGCATGTGCTACAAACATCTGAGCCAAGTGTTTTAAAGACCAGTCAGGCATTGGGCTCATTCAAGGGGTTAGAATCAAGGAAAAGCAGAAAACTATTAGTGTTAGTTGTTAATCAGTGGGAACTCTAGGAAGGACTTCTACCCAACACAAAGCACATGGCTTCACTGGCTGCTAGTGCTGCGAGGCATTAGGCTCATGACTTAAAATTTACCAATGGGTATCTACCAAAACAGAAATCAAAAATCTGACAGAGTGAACATGTAAGAATCTTGGATCTTAAGTTGTGGATACTGCCCCAGTAAATGGAGAGAGAATTCACACACAGAGAAGAAACCAAATGGATGGTTTAGTATAAGATTTAGCAAAACCAACTGATGTGATACTTGACTCATTTTTCCAGTTTTTCAGAAGACTAGCTATAAATCCGAGGATCTTGATGACAACTTGCAATGGAAAGTTACCAGTTGTCAAAAACAAACCAACGAACATCACACCACAGCACAACTATGTAACATATATGTTAGTACACAGTAAGTAGCAAATGAGGTAAGTGGCTCGACGAAAAATAGAAGAGCATCCTGAAAGGTGTCTCTCAAATTAAACAACTGTCAAAAAAGCCCAGATTAACCTCACACCATTTCATAAAATCTCAACTTCAAACTTCTAGGAAAAGGCCATTAATGATTTTTACTGACATTTCCACCATGCCTGACAGCGCCGACGATATACCGGGTATCACAGAAACGAAAAAGCCGTCAGCCAAAATGTAAAACCACTTCCAGAAGTTCAACATTTGCTCTGGTACTGTACATGTCCACGGCAACTTTAGACCCCAACCCAATTTTGGCATGCACTGCAGTGCACTTTTTGCTCCCTCGTGAATACCACCCTAAACTGAAACATCATGTGCCAAGCTTCACTGCCTGTGATGACCCTCCAGTAGCATGTGTCCGAGAGTAGGCCTCTGTACTGATGAAATACATGTACTTTACGTGTGCACTTTTCCATGGAACCAGTGGGGGCCCATGGCCCCCCAGTGGGCTCCATCAAAAGCACACCCGTAAACAGAGACTGGTATCCGTCGGTACAGCGGCCTACTGGAAAGTCACTGGCAGTGATTACATCTCATAACATTTGCAGCTGCTATGACATAGCCATATGAAATAGTGGCCACTAGTTCTGCCAACTGTGGTGACGAGGAGTCCCAGCCAACAAAGTAACACCAAGCGTTCTGCCAACTGTGGTGACGAGGAGTCCCAGCCAACAAAGTAACACCAAGCGTTCTGTCAACTGTGGTGACGAGGAGTCCCAGCCAACAAAGTAACACCAAGCGTTCCCTGCCTCGCCTCCCTTCCCCCAAAAAATGTGACTGCTACACGATGCAAGTTACAACATATGACCATATGATAACACTGCCATAAACGCTCAACCTAGTATGAAAATACTGTTGCTAGACTGTGGTTGATACCAACTGAGAAAGATACCAAGTCATTAAAAATGCTGCGAGCAGCCACCTCAAAATTGGTCAGCAATGTATTTCTGTTACTAAAACAAATTATCATTTTTAGTTACAAAGGGTAGAAAAAAAGTGATTGCTTTCAAGTCCAGCATTAATGTATTTAGTTTGAGTAGAGATGCTTGGTTTAAGATGGATTAATTTTGCAGAAAAATAGAAAACATTCAAGAAATGCACCGACGTCTATACCCGTCCGGCATGGCTCAATGCAATACTGTCAAGTGTGAGTTGGTGAGAAGCATGTTGTAAAGATAACCAGCTATGGTCAATAAGCCTTTTGCGAATTAACTTTGACCCAAATCTGGTACACTGAGTACTTTAAATTCACGTGAATATAACAACTTGAATTCTCCTTACTAAAACCACTGTTGCTATACCTCATAATTTGGGGCAAGCTTTTGCTTAGTTACATAAGAGACCCCTTGCCACAATACACAGTTCTCAATGGATAAGAAGAGCACAAAGGAACCAGTCCATTCCAGAGATGGTGGTCACTATGCAAAAGCTTGCCCCGAATCACGGGGTGTGGCAAGTGTCTTTAGTCTGAGGAATTCAAAGCGTAATGTTTATGCGCAGTCAGATAACTCAGGGCACCAGATTTTATTCAAATTTAACTCGCAAATGGCTTATAGAATTATGTAGCTGGCTGGTAGCCAGTTTAAGCACCAGGCCATACTCGGCATAAAAGCAAAACGAGAACGTGGAATTTACTGTCACATATTTAACATCTACAGGTGCAAGTTTTTGTGGCAGAAATCACCGCACCTGACGTAAGTTCAATTCCTGCAAATTTGCAAGCTTGACTATTCACTGTGATACCCTGATTCATGTTTGTCTTTGTACCGATTATGAACCTGCGCATAAAGTGTTTATTAATATATGTTGGGTAAGGGCAAAACCTGTTAGAAAAACTGCGCAGCCTTTGTCGCTTCGAGGCCATTCAATTTTTTTTTCTCTCTGCAACCAATTCCACAAGTTTGCTTTAAAGTTAAATACCCATTTCATTATTTTTAACAAGTTAAAGAGCTCTAGGGAATAAGCACTATGCATACACTTTGCAAAATTCCCAGAAAATGACACCAATTATCAAATGTCCTTTAGCATTGTAAGTGACCTCTAAGCGGCAATCTTGCATTGAAGTGAAACTTTATGAAACAACGTTGGGTTGTTTGATCTTTTGAGGTTTCAACAGTTTGCAGGACTGCAAGTAAAAAAGGGAACTGTGCCATCTATCACTGGAAATAAACAATCCTTCTTTTTGAACTGTGTCGTTTTGGTTATTTGTTGTTCCTTTTTTCTGTAAACCAGCCATAAAAACTTTTCATAAATCGTCCAAATATAGGTTAACTGCAGTGCTTTTAAAGCCTAAATCCTATTAAATCCAGCACATTCTATGATGTACATGTAGCAAAACAAATAACGGCAAAAACAAACAAATTAAAACAAAACTGAAAAAAATTGTTTCTCCTGTCTTTAAGTTTTGAAGATGATTGATGAATGTATGTGGTACTATAATGGGCTATGACTACACAAGCGAGCAAAGGCCGAAAAGGCGGAAAACCAAAATGAATTCAAAGTTATTTTCATTTCAGGATTTGTCAGAGTTTAGCAGGAAACTACAACACATGAGCTTGCAATCATTCAAAAGCATCATGTCAAGAAACAATCTGTACATGAAGAAGCACCATCGCACAGCAGTCAAATGAAACGTTAGTAAACCATCCCTACCAAGCGCCATGGCTGGTTCGTACATAATCTGTTGACAGAGGGCTGTCCATTTGAAACTATCCCTTGCCAATTTGCTCCAGGGTTTTTTGTTTTTTTTGTATTTTTACAGCAAACTAATAAGGTACATATCCATCATTAGCAGTTATCCAAAAACCTTATGAAATTATAGTTTGAAAAGCATACTTGTTGGAAGATGGTTATCAGACTAAACTCTCTGTGAAATGAATTTTTTTCTGGGAAGCTGTCATGTTGAAGAAAATGAAGGATGGCCATTTTCAACCATGCAAATGCAATGGAAATTGCTGTCAGTAGTTCGTTTTAAATTCGGCAAGTATGCAAGTCATCATTTCAGTTGGCAATACTGAATAGCTGCATTAGACTGAGTGAGAACGTGTCCCAGACACTGAATTTGGGCACTGAAAATGGGACCCGGCAACTTCTGATTTGAAATGGACTGCACCTTGAAAAAGTTTCCTTTGGTTTCAAAATCATTTGGCAGGATCTTCAACCTGATTTCACTGACTTCGCTGACCCAGTAACAGATGGTGCCACCCATCACTGAACAGATTATGAAAGAAATATTCCCGAGTTTCAGGAACAGGGCAGAGGACAGCGTGCATACCTGTCGTTAATTTACCTACAGCACAGTGGGTAACAATCAGATTGGCATATAGTGATATTGGTCAAGGATGTTGACATTTGAAAGTTGCATAACAGAACTGTCCACTAGAGCAAGGTCAGGGGTCACTTGGATCAGACTGATCCACAACTAAGGTCAAGAAAAAAACGGCAGGTATTCATCACCAGTTTATAGAGCCACAAGGGTGCTATGGTATTTTTTTTTAAAAATTCACAAACATCCAAAGAAAAGTCCTGGCTTGTCCAAGAGGTTATAGATCTCTCTCAAAAGAGGTGCCCAACTGCATATTCAACGTCACCAGGAGTGTGTACAGGCACAAGCTCCATAAGCTCTCTAAGTGCGCACCTGTTGATCCAATTGTCTTCAAAATATGGTACAGCAAATGCCCGTCCCAAAAATTTAACTCCTAACCACAGATGCAAGTGGCAATCTGTAGGAAGTGACATCGTATGAGAGAGACCTATAAGGAAAGGGTTGAAGCCTGAACATTAATTTGCACGTTCGTGAAGGTATTTTTCATTTGTGCAACCACATTCAGAATACATGTAGTTGAAGAGAGAGCTGTTATTTAAGCAATGCAACTTGCACATGATCTAAATAAGTACTAGCGAGTAGGATCTGAACCCCAAATAAAGCATGGCTTTTACACAATCAAAGTGATTCCTTCTCTTACTGCTTTGTCACGCACAGCCTTGAATAACAGCACTCTCAAGGACGGAGAATGATTCCACCCACAAGGTTCAATTGGGGGTTCTATCTTCTTGCTACTCAAGACTTGGCCTTGTTTCGTATTTTCTCCTGACCTGATACACCACCCCAAGCACAGCCCTTTACTTGGTTAAAATATGTGGATCTCTGGGCAAATACTTCCAGGAACTCATCTGGACAGCACTTTGGTTTGAAGATTTGTTAACCGCAATCTTCAAGAAATGTTGCTTTTGCTTGGAAAGCAGGGGGGGGAACAAAGCCCACTGTACTTCTAAAACGTCAAAGGCAACATGCTATCACTGCAGAAGAGTTTGAGTTTGAGGGGTTTCATGGGTATGGGAAATACTGGACTGTTTTCCCTCTGCATAAGATGACTGACAAAGAAAACCGGCCAAGACCTGATGCAAGATGGACAAACGAGGAAGTGAGCGTCTAGTCTAAGAAAAGGCAAAGAGCATTTGCAAAGAGCGGGGTGAGAAATTCTAGGAGGAAATGCAAGGATGAATTCCAAGCAAGGAGAAGATCAGAGCAGAACCATCGTCAGGAGTTCAGCAAGCGGTATTTTCAAATGAGTAATCCACCTCTAGTATCAGGCCACAGATGAAGATCAGTACATGCGAAATAGTAACATTCCAACCAGAAGTTGTTTTTAACTTTTTTACAAGAGCATAAAAATAACTGAAGCCCACAACTTCCATTCAACACACGGAGAGGAAAACAACTTGAAGCTTTAACATGTAAGGTCGTGAGTTGTGGTTGAATGCAATGCCTAAATCACCGACATAGAAATCGCTTGGATGATTTTTAGGCTTCTCTTTGGTTGTGTGTTTACACAGAAGCGCTGCCATCGACAATCGCAATTCTACAAACTAGCAGTTCATGCATCGGAAATTACTTCCTTCTTTCATGCACCAGTGACCCAATTATCTCCACGAGGTGACCACTCCGATTTTCCCGTTTGCTTGGAAAACATCTTCAAAAAACGAGTTGTAATACATCAACAATTTGTTTTTGTCTCTTTCAAAAGAAATATTTTTTTAAAAAATTGGATGCAGACCGCTGGGGGAAGTGGAAAAAGGCGAGAGTGGCCGACGGCTTGTGGCTCATAGCTGGTTGAGCGCCGTGTTGAATTCGTCCAGCTCATCTTGGAGTCTCTGGGCCTTCCCGCGCTCCTGTTCCAACTTGTCTGTGGAAATGTTTACATGCAAACTTGAGAGGAGTTGTGGGTTTCGGTTAGTCGCAACAAGAAAGGCAAAGATCTGTCTCAGTCAAACTGCAGGTGGCTTGGATTTTCTTTTTCTTTCTTTCGTTTCTTATACTTTGGGCGGGAAGATGTTTCTCTCCAAACTGCAGCAGCAAAAAGTTTCAGTGTTGTGAAAATACACTCATTTCGCTGATGTCAATTTAGACAGAGCAGTGCATGCATTTGATTTTCTTTCAGGCTGCAACACAGGGGGTTTTCCCATATAAAAATGTACATCCAAACCAACACAGTGCCAAACATCTGTGTAAGGCAATTCTGCAGCAGAATGACTGATTCAAACCAATCTTCACACAGAACAGGATTGGGTACAGGTCAAAAGTACAATGTAAATACTTTAAGACGAGGGCAATTTTGCCCATTCTGGGAAGGGCAACTCTGACTTCAGTCGGGAAGTCACTCAGCTGCAATTTCAATATGTGCTCTATCAGTAATTATATTTCAGGCAACTAAAACATCTTTTGATCTGATACACCAATCCTATGCTTATAACTCTTAAGACTACACTCCAGATGAGGTATACCCTTCCAGCAAAAGGTATCAAATTACTCAAGATTTTAAGCCAATAACGTATTATTACTTTTTCAAATATTAAAACTAGAATTCTAGTTACATGACTGTCTTCACTGCCAATCTTATAAAATTACCCCTCCTCAAGCAAATCAGTGATTTGAATTGTCCAGATTTAGGTATTACGGCAACAACAGCGTCTTCAATTCAGCCTGCGAATATTCAGAGTCCTATTTTATGAAGTCCGTGCCTATGATTTCTGCAAACAACTGAGCAATAACTCTCCACTGCTCCTTCCAATCTTCTTAACACTGAAAGCAGGCCATGAAGGTGCAGAATTTGACCGAGGCGGAACATCGTGTTGGAATCTCTGTCTTTACGCAGATGCCTTTGTCGGTGCTATTGGTTAGCGCTGAAGCAATCTGGGGTACACCAGTTAATGAATCTACAATGTCTTTGTGCGAAAGGTGCTTTGATCACAAAGTGTAAAGCAGAAGTGTTCTAGAGGACTAGCTTCTAAGGCGGAACACTCTACAAAAAAGTTGAAATGACCATAGAGATAAGGGTCATGGGGAGAAATGGCAACTGTCTTGAGCACTGGGTAGATGAATGGTCATGAGGGGGGGGCAGATCGACATGAATGTGTTTGAGCAGCAATGCATTTAACATTCAAAGGGTATCCCATGTTGGTGCTGGAGCGCCTTAAGAACTGTGATTAGAGATTAGTTCTGATCATGTCACCACAGCAAGGCAGAAGTGAGGTGAAGGCTACGACACCATTCAAGAATGAAATGCTTGCATTATAGATTATGCTTTAAGAACCCTTTTTCTTAGTTAAAAGAACAGAAGAATCATCACTGACAGCTGACAACAATTGAACCTTGGTGCGTGTGGTATACTTGAGGGAAATTATGTTTGCCTAACATTCATCGACTCGTTAGCGCTATTGGAGGGGGGGACACAGAGGGTGGTACACATTAATGACGTAAAATGAGAGCAATATCAATTCTTGAGAAACTGCACTGTAATTATGCTTGCTATTCTTGTCGATAGAATTTTGAAGTCAATCTTCACTCCCAATCACACACAGGTATGTGTACCACCACAGTCCTTACAGCAAAACTGTAATGGCTCATGTCGTACACGAGGTACTCCCGTCTTGTTCCCAACGACATGCACATGTGCTGCATTTACAAACAATCATGCTTGAGATAGCTCAGCATTGCCCAGCAACAGCGATAAAAGAATTTCTCTTGCAGTAATAAAGGCTTGTTTTTCGAAAATTTATCGCAAAAGGTCTCCATGTGACCTGGGCACAAAATGAACGCGGGACGTGACTTTTGATACTCATTGTCAATGACGGCTGCGCAGGGCAAAACGCAGAGGTTAACAACTTGAGCGCAGCTGCAGTACAGAGCCATTTGCGGAGCTCCGGCCCGTGTGAGCGCGATTGCTTTGCACGGGGTTACCGGTGAAGGAATCACCAAATACAACAGCGCTGCAGTCAAGTCCATCCCAAGCTCTTTGATAAGACCAGTCGCGAGTAGCAGATTGAACAAGGACAAAGGAGTGCTCTTGTCACAGTTCATTCAAAGGGCTCACGACTTGACTTGCAGCTGGATGGCATGTGATTAACGTGTAATGGGCTGGATTACATTACTAACAGACAGACAGCACAGGTACATCAGAATTTTTTTTTGACGCAACAGAAGAACGGCGAAACTATGCAAGGCGCCAGGTTAGATTTAACCACACCAACTCTGGTACTTCAGAATTTCTGCCACAAAGTGAAAAACAAACGGCCACATTTTGACTCCTATTAAGGACGTACTATTGTAAAAGAAAACACTTGGAAATGCAATCACGGAAGAACGACACCTCATGTCTCCCGCTTCCTGTGAAATACCTGAACAAACTTAAAAATCCCTGAAACAATCAGCATGCTTATTGATATTTACAATTTACAGGTACAAATCACACAAAATGACAGAAACCATCTTACCGAATCACCCCCGTCGAGTGACTGAGCCTGAGCATAAGGGTTTTAAGTTGGTTCCCAGAAATCTGGCGTTGGGACGTCTAGATACCAGCTGAGGTTGTTGGCAACTCATGTCGCACATTTTCTTTCTGTCTTCCTTTGTTTCAGTTTTTACTTTGAGCTGTCTTTCTTTGGTTAATGATTAATGAACTGAACTCCACACCCATGCTTGCAGGCGCAGTTTTGTAAACACAATACTTTCCAGGTTTTCAAACCGTACATGGGTTAACCATGGGGCTATAAACGGGATGGGTTAACCCCAAAAAGCTCAGTAGCCTTCATCCATGCCACTGAAGCTATTTGGCCATTTAAAAAAAAAATGGTTGCATTCGACCGGAATGCATGTATTAATACTGTGCTAACAGCATGCAAACAACAAGATGTGTTCTAAGTGATGCCAAATCAAGAACTGCGTGACGTTTTGAACCTCGGGGGTGCAGGGCCTTTACAGAGAACAATGCATTTTCCCAGAAAAAAATGAGCCAGAAATTGTTTTGCCAAAGCCTATACATATCGCCAATGTAATAACCAATCGTACTGAAAAATCAATGGTTTACAAATCTTTTCCAGTCGGAAATGTTCTGCTGTCTGATTTTTAAGCCGGTTACAAGTAAAAGATGGTGTTTTAAGGTTCTTTCATTGCTGACTTCAACGTGAAATGACTGTTATACAATCACATTTATTCTTGGCTCCAATGTTTCCCATGTACTAATGATCTTGGCAAAAAAGCCAATGAAAATTTCAGTACCGTGTGCTCTGCCTCATGAATTACGAGAAAACTCAACAGGGTTGGCTACAAAAAACCTCATCATTTTAACTCGTCCCAAATTGAAAGCTGTAATTGGCCTAAAACTCCAGCATTTTACTATCTTTGAATGCAAACTGTCCCTCCTTGCCGCATACACAACTCCGAAATGTGATTAAACTCCTTGTTTTTACAGGATGCTATATATTTACAATGACTCTGATGATAGGACTCTAATGAACTCATTTGCTTGTTCCGTTAATTACATTTACGCTGAGATGATACAGTCATTATCATCTGGTTATACCAATGATCTGAATGAACGCAAACTCTAAACCATGCTAAGAACGGAATGCATGATACAATAAGGATTGCACATAACCATGTATGAAAACCAAACATTGGCACTGGACTTTTCTTGTGGTAAAGTCAAAACTTGTCTCAAGAAAATGTGCCAGCTGAGATACAGATGTAACTGTCTACTTCGTACTGGAGGTTTTCTCCTTCAACTTCAGTCATCCAAAGACACCATCAATCTCTGATCGTTATAGTCATGCAATCCGCCAAAATGTACTTCAGTTAGCTGGACGGCTATCAACATGTTAAACTCGGGATTCATGTTAGCAACTTTCTGGGGTCACAAAAACACTAAACTACACGTAACTGATGCAGAGACGAGACCCAACACTACAGTACAACAGATGGCGAGCAAAGACAATACAGCACTGAAGACAATAGACTGGCAACCCAGTCCTCACACAACACTAAAACCGGACAACTTACTAATGCTAAGAATAGAATCTGCTTTAATTTCTTGCAGATGTATGGAAAATCTTAAGATTCCCTCAGTATATTACAATAAGAAAAATATATCCTTACTCTGCAAAAATAACCCTGGCTACTTGTAAACCAGATGCATGATTAAGCTAACTCTCTGAACCACATCGGCACAGCAAATCCATGCAAAGAACAGAATCCCATCTCTACCAGGAGACATCATTTTCTTTCAACTTGTTAATCTTCTATGATCACTTTCAGGCATTCTATTCATTTCAAACCACCATCCATGCCAAAGGAAAACTGACAGCAGGAAGGAGGTGGGTTAACAGAAGGTGGGGGTTTTTAGTACAACGCTGCTGTGGGGACTTGGGACGGTAGGGATTTGATTGGAGTCTGTGGGTGTTCATAGGCGGCAGGATATGTGTTCAGTTATCTCTTTTCTTGATACTTAAAGAACCCTTCTCCAAAAGCGAACAGAATTTATCGGAAGAAATCCCCTCAAATTGAATAACTTTCCTCCACTTGCACAATGCCACATAAAAATGAACGAGCAGGCAAAAGAAAAGTGAACATACAAAGTTTCATCCATGTTTATGACCAGATATGCGAAGTGCCTGATAAACTGTGAACACATGATGCTTGGCTTCTCATTTTCAGCGCAAAAATTACTTCAGTCTCCAGAAAAAGACTTAAAAATATTTGTTCTTTCCAATTTAGGTCATGTTTTGAATGGCTATGCACACATCATGAAATTGAACAAATGCTTTTTATTGTATCGAGTGACAGCGGAGGAATCAACTCATTTGGGGCACTGAAAGACATTCCAGTCCATTTGTGACACAAAACTGGAAGCAATGGATTCTTTTGTAAGATGTTGTGACGTTTCTTAAGGGGGAATTTTTGGAGCAACTCTCTTCTAAACATTTGTCGTGACTTCTGTTTTCTTGTTAAACAGGAAGGGTGGGGAAAGGAGGACAAGGGCAGGAAATCTTGGAGGGCAACAAAACAATAACAAAAAATGTGAACTCGGGATTAATGGGTAAAAGTGAACTCTGTGAATGCCGACTCTAGAGCAGTGTGAGTTTTTATTTCAAAAGACTGATGGAGATGAGTGAAGTCAAAATGACACAGGCTCAGCAGGGTGAGCATGCAACAAAGCAGGGCATGTACAAAAAAATACCAGAACAATACAAAACAAAACCAAACCATCTCACACAGAGACAAATATGAAAACAGCGGGCCAGAAACACAGGAAGTAAAGTTTGAGCTGGAATGTCTGGGTGCCTTCATCCCTAATTGAATTGAGGCAGTATGAGACAACCACAACTCAGAGCTATGTGAATGTACATGTATCTCGCCATACGGAAGGAAGGAAGGAAACCAAGTGAGACATCCATGTTTGTATCAATACTTCTAAAAAAAGCCCATGTTTATGTACGTACAAAGATGTTTTCAGCGTTGCTTTTTCCATATCTCAAGTACTATTCCACTAAAGCACGTTATCAATGCTGCCTCAATCAAACATGCAACATCAGTAAAACGGCACTTTCGTTTTGTTGCGTGCAAACAATGCACCTACATGTATCATACAAAGGTGTACTGCATACTATTTGTCAAATTGTCTCTAGAATCAATTAAGTGTGGGAATAAATCAAAGTCTGTAGCGCGTTTTTGAGTATGTTCTTCACAGTCCGTTTTCATCTCATTTTGGTGTGTTCTGTGACCTGTGCGTGTAAGTCAAGATGTCCGCGCTGTGGACAGCTTCAAAATCTTCTGCAAGGGGACTGAAGAGTTTAGCACTCTGGTAATTCAATAAGGATCCATGGAGTGAATCATGTTATCTTTGTATATACATGCACTGCCACCGAGGGATCAATCTGTAAATTCGTCTATCCACCTGCTGGCAATTTTACATGTTTCATCTCAGTTTCTACTCTTGCCCAAATAGGAAAAAGACAGAGAGTGTTGTAAGACATCCCCTCAGAGTTTAATTTCACCGAAAGCTGTTGCTGAAGGACTTAAAATGTCTGGCCCGTGGTTGTTTCATTCCCAAAGGGATTGGCATTTTCTTTTATTGCAGTGAACTCTCAGACTTTTCATCACTGATGTGGATATTATTTTTGCACATGAAATTCTGTCAGCCGGAAACTTGCTGAAATTGATCAGTATGAAATATTCAATTGTGAATAACACTGGCACGTTCTTCGGAAATACACGCTTCATTTTGTTTCATGATAACTTATTTTTTCTGACTCCCCCCATCCATAAAAGAAACAGTTTTTCTTTTTTTTTCTTTTTTTTGAAAGGTCAGCTTTTAAAGGGCAAAACTGCGGCACCATTCATGTAAAACTGCAGCACAATGAACACTTCCACACACTTCACTGCACAATCTCTCAGATCATCTTTAAACAGCTCCCGGCCATATTTGGTAATGCATATTTTTCTGACATCACAGGCACTATCCCACAGCAACGCTGGGGGAAAAAAAATGCTAGCCTGGTGGACATACACAACAGGGACTGCCCAAGACTGTACCATGTACGGTACACGCCCCTCATGGCCCATTGCAGGCATACCACTGGGACATATCTGGCATTCTGACCACAGATTAGCATACACACGTCAGGAATGTCTGGCCCTGATTTCTTTTAAAACTTGCAACTTAAAGGGGCTGTATCACAGGTTAAGACATACTGTGACCAATGGAACAGGTACAGAGAAAATAAAAAACATTGACACTGCAAGAAGCAAGCACTGAAAAACCAGGGACAAAACATATATGGACCGCTGACAAAATGAATAAAAACAAGCAAGCATACGAACAGGTGCAGATATCATTTCCACTCCATTAAATTGTGCCAGATTAGTAAGTTTATGACAGGAAAGCTGCATGTTGAAAACAATGGGTGTCAGGCAAGAAATTAACAAAAGCTGGACACAAAACCCCAAAAGTTCAGCTGACAGTTAACATGTTAAACTTTTCCTGAGAAAGAAGAATGTTGGTTATAAAGCAACGGAATAGATTGGCAAATTGAATTTGGGTGAAATGTAAGAGATGTAGAATAAAAAAACAACTTGGCAATAAAGAGGTGTAGTTTAAGGGGGGGCATTTGAATAAGAAAACTCTGGTTAAATACTGAAGATACATACATTCATACTTGTGGGTCCAAGAACACAGTAGAAAACGTGCTCTTTTGTGTTAATATGATTTGAAACCAACCCACTTTTGGCTACAGAGACTCAAGGTAGTTTTACACCTGCAAAAACCAGAGGTAAAACCAACCCAGATTTTTGTCTTTGACATTTCAAGCCATAAATGCTTTCTCGTCATTTTAGATTCAACTGGGTTAGTTCGCTGAAACAAAAGGCTTTATTCAAACAGAACCTGATAGCAAGTGAATTGTACGGACTCATTTTATACTGTGTTCATGTAAGAGAAACCCAAGAGACATGGCTGGTGGTTGTTTTGTTTTTTTTCTTTCCCCTGCGCACACTCAGTGCCGATAAAAAAGAATCTACACCTAACACACACAACTTATTTCCAAATTTCCATTTTTTTCCTAAAAATACTAACACCTGAATCACTGCATATACATGAAAAGGAGCTTCCAGGATTGTTCACTAGCACTATGGTTTCTAACATTTACAACACGATAAACAACTACATACCAAAAATCTCCACACAACATTCTACTCGGACAAAAGTTACCGAAACAACAACTGTTACATGTACCTCACCTGAACAGTGACAACAAAACCTACATTGGTACCTGAGCATTATGGGTTCAATATCCCGACAATGAATCTCATCATCTCCTGATGCTTTGCTAGCATATAGAAACCCTGCTTATCCTACGCCTAGGGAACGACGGGCAGTGAATCTACCCACGGCACGCTCTGCCGGGAGCGCGACACTCACCTTCGGCGCTCTCCAGCTGGACTTGCAGAGTTTTGAATGACCGGTTAGTGAACTCCTCTTGGTTTGCCAACTGAGGTCAGAGAGAAAGACAGACGAGGGGAGGAGAAGAAAAAAAACAAGATTCAGAAGACAGAGAAAAGTTAACGACAATTTTTTGGGATGAGCTGGGGAAATCCCAGAGTTAACTCAGAGAGAAGCCCACACAGTCAGTTGACACAGACAGCTTAACCCAAGCAGTTCAGCAGGTGCCAAAGTTGATGTGTAACCTCAATGACAAAGAAACAGGCTGTTGGGAAGTTCTAAGTGGGGCTCATGTAAGCATGTGTACGATGTGTTTGTTAGTATAATTGCGCAGTATTTCAGCAGAGAAATTTAACTTGGAGGCTAGGCATGGACTTAAAATTTTGAGTGAAACACAAGTGGTCTTTGACTCTAACATGAGGTAAACTTTGTTGGAATGTTACACTGTATTTTGATTTTCTGCTGACATAGGTACACTTGTGAAAACTGAATAACTTGCTCAGAAGTCTTATTAATTCACGTGGACATTCTGAGTCCTCACCGACAGTCATTTTTACATCAGCTGCACGTGGGACCTAGGCATACAGGGTCAGAACTTACGGCCTCCTTTTCAGCGGTCAGCTCCTGTACTCTGACAAGCAGTTGCTCCTCTGCATCAGAGGCCTTCTCGTATCGAGCTTCGGCCGACTTGTGGGCGGCCTGCAAGTTGCTGACCTGTTCTGTTAATTCGACGAGCTTACTGCAGAGAGACCAGGGGAGAAAGTCTGGGTAAGCATTTGATAAAAGATGACAAGAGGCCGAGGGACAGACAACCTAACGGAGACAAGAACACAGGAACTACGCTGTCAAGTATAAGTGTAGGTATTCAAAGCAGATGGACAGTTTGTTTGACCACTCTTTTTGTTTAACTTCACGCACCACGTGAAACAACAATGCTGAATCTTCGGGGACCCTTTAAGGACAAGGCAGATTTTAAAGAAAAGGGACAACATTAAGCAGTTAACGGGTCATCAGCTGGCAGAAGCGAAAGAAAATATTCAAATAGCACCAGTTTATTTACTTGCCAACGGTTTTATTCCACACCGCATTTGTCCCCCATGTAGTATTATTTTCAGCCAAAAAATACCAACAAAAATGACAGACAAACAATCCTTCACAAAGTCGGACTATACAAATGTTAAACCCTGGTGATCATTTGCTCAAGATTTGGGCGCCATTTCCCACAGTGTCATTGCTTCTAAATGATGCCATGGAGCAATATTTGCTGGAGCGGCCGGCCATGGGCCAAAGTCACTGAAGGCTTTTAAACATCTCCGCTGCATTTCAACACAGGGAATACCGAGGCCTTAAGACAATATGAAGTGGTTACGGAAAACGGTAACCAGCCAGAAAACAAAGTGTTTTGGGATGGCTTTCCAAATTTCATTGAACTGTGAATAAAGCAATCCTTGTATTTCAAGGGACACTTTCTCTGCCAGGTTTTATAACTTACCAATCTAAGTCCTTGCAACGCTCATCTGAACGCTCCAAATCTTGCTCTGTAACAGTGAGTTTCCTAAAAACCTTTTCCCACAAAAAAAAGAAAGAAGATGAGATTACCAAACAACTACACACCCACCATCAGCCTTATATAAATTGCAACAACGCACATTCACAAAGGTCAACAACGCATTAGCAACAACCTGCCAGCAAGGCACATAGAATGCAAAGCAGTACAACTGTCACCCTTATGACAGACAGAACCAACGTTTGGAGAGGGCGCTAGTGCTTAATAACTCATGGAACGTGCAAACATGTGCTCAATCAAAATTTTCCCCCAAAATGTCCAGGATTAACTCTGAATTCTTTCACCATTGAAAACACTGCCAATGATTTGACATTGCACTTTTTAATGCCTTTTATACCAAATAGTGCAACAGACAACTGAAACGAAATGACCAAACAGTATTGACCGGTAACTATACAGACATGTACTGGAACAGTAAATAAGCACGTGCACATTAACATAAAGTATGCAAATCTATACACACAATAGGAAAAAAAATAATAAAAACCACAACATTTAAAGGTAGAGTCTATCATTTGCAACTTGAGTGACAAAAGTTTACTCGAAAATCACTCTGTTTGAAGATGTTAGGGGACTACATTCCACATTACTGTAGATAATCTCTAATACGCAAAACAAAACTTTGCTTATTTTTGACGTCATCATGATGTCACAAAAGAAAGTATCTACTACATTGTCTCTCAAATGCCCCGCAAAAATAATTTTCATTTCAACAAGCAGAATAAATAATGAAAAATGAAATAATTAATAAAAATTAAGTGATGATGTCATCATGAGGTCATGCTAAGTTTCATCAATTTAAAGATGAACACAAATTTATATCTCAATTGGACTTGTAATTTTGAAGTTAGGCCCCCCCCCGTTCTGCTTCCGATTACATGCCTCTCAAAAATAGGGTCGGTAGATTGGAACTTTGGGGTGGTTCAAATTTTTGTGCTGAAAAATTGTCTCAAAACGTGATAAAAACATGCCTTAATCTATGTAAAAATGTCTACAGTCGACAATCCACAAGAATTATGGACAATTAACACAGTGCTATTCAGGCAATCACGACAGCAAACTGGCCAACAACGTCCATGTATCGCGTGGTAAGCATGATGATGCATCAAGACATCTTTTCAAAAATAGCGAATGTAAGTATGAAAACATATAAAAACAAGCATTTTAACGTGAGAAAGGGTTGTTGAAAGGTGTTTTGTGAAGACAGAAAAGACATCAGGATTAATTTTTTAAATTTTCTTTATTTTGTTAAATTTGTTTTCTAACTCACCGCTGAAAGTTTTTAGGTCGTGCCAATAAATTAGGGTCAGTAGGGAAACCGGAAGCAGAAGTATTTTGGGAGGCCTTACTGACCTAAGAATTGACCAATAATGACTTATAACTTGTGAAGATGGCATTATGACATCAATGTTCGGTTCACATCTTCGGCCTAAGGTTTTTACATGTACTTGGTGAAGTTTGATCAAGTTTGAAGATTTAAAAGTGGCTGAAATGCCATCGAGCAAAGTCACATGTACAAAATCTATGGGATTCGGGGGGAGACAAAATTGGAAAAAGAAAAAACCCATAAGATCTTGAAAAAAACAATGGCTTCCCTGCAGCTTGCAGAAAAGCCAATGGCAAATGATGGACTCCACATGGACTGTACATCTACATGTGCAAAACAGGTTGAGGGATTTTAATATTTGGACAAAATATTTGGAACAGATCAGCCTTGGCCACCAGGCACTTTTCTTGAATCTGCCAACTCCAACCACTCAAAATCAGTCCAAATCCAACCCAGAGCCAATAGCTCTACTGAAAGACCTAACTGACATCTGAAGTTTTTCATCCCAACCCTGTTTTCATATCAAGTACACAATGCTTCGACATATAATTCTCCAGAACCCGTGCTGAAAATCAGGAGTTAGACTTTGGCAGATAATGGCATCAAAGCATATACAATATCCGAATGATATCCGTACCAAAATATCAGCCCGAATCTGTTGCACATTACGTTACCTCATCGTACAAAAATTTATTGTGGTCAGCTGCAGCTTTCTCTTTAAGAAGCTCCTTCTCCAGATGTGCGATCTTTTTTTACATTTTTAAGTTGATGTCCACACATGAAAGCGATGGCAAGGAACAAGGAAATGTCCCCCCCCCCGCAAAAGGGGGGAAAACAAAACAGACACAAGGTTAATACAAGTGAGAATTTAAAAAAGGCAGAGGTTTTGGGGGTTTTGTACCTCATCGTATTTACGGTCAGACTCTTCGGCCGCCTCTTTGTACGATCGCACTTTTGTCTCAAGTTCATTGATCTGGACGGTGGGTGGGGGAAGGAGGGCAGGGGTGTGTCCGTTTTGGCAGGCAGTTGGAGTTCGACCGGGTAGTAACAGATTTGAGCCCGAGCAGACGACAGAGTCCCCATTCATGGCGAGGATAGGAGTCGTCCAGGAAAGTGAGCATCCAACATGGCAGGAATGATGCAAAGGAAGGAGGTGAACAATCAAACAGTTGGGAGAATGGAAGTTGGAATTGAAAAGGAAAAGAAAAACATAAAAAGATGAAATCAAAAGCAGCAGTAATATACTGACAGAAAAGGAAAATTACATTTCAACAATACTGTCAAGGAAAATCAGGAAAGCATAAAACAGAAAAGCAAGACGACTTCATCAAAAAGGAAAAGTGAAATGACCTTTGACCTGCTGCACACCATTTGTTACATAATGACCATTCATAGGCAAAATTTCAAAGGGAGCTAGGCGTGCTGACGCTTTAGTGTTAAATAATATTTTTCAATGCTCTTAGTAGTGTATCTTTCCTTTCAGTTTCATTCCAGGCTTAAACATTCCAAACGTGATATCTTTAATCACTTTTAAATTATTCAACACTGCTACTTGTAATTTTTCAAGCTTTTCCCATTACTAGCTTTTTTTTAGACTTTCCAATAAATGTTCTACTATGGCAAAAACCTGTTTACTCCAGAGAATTCATCAATTTCTTTCTCTTCCAATTCTGACCTGTGCTCCCTTTCTATGGTGCCATATCACATTCATGCAGCACATTCAATAAAGCAAGACAGACCTAAATGACCTAAAGGTACACGTAGCAACAAGGAAAGAGACGAAGTAATCAAAGATTTACACCTGTCTTGACCGCTCCATTGATACAATCAAAAGGTGGACCAAATTACTGAAAACTGTACATGCGCCAATGTACAATTTTAGGCCACGTTGTGGGCATCAGTCCTGACAATTAGGTAACTCCATTTCAGAGGGTGTGTCTACTGGGAATTATACTGATCGCACTTAAAGTATTTGTTTACAGGAGATATATTTTTGGAAAATGGTAAAATATTAAAATTGTATATCACTGTAGTTACAAGTAATGTACTCTTGGACTGACAGCAACCGGGTGAATCTTACCCACGGGTCTAAATTTTACTGCTGTGGCTAAATGCTTTTCTAGACAAACTGTTAGTCTTAATGGTACAGCACACGAGAAAAAGAAAATGGAATAAGATGTCTTTTGCCTCCTTTCACTAGGCGACAGTCATCAAAACCAAAAAGTGCAATGAAACATGAATAAATACTTTTCTTAAAACAGGTCTAATATCTGTGTGATATCAATATTCAATGGCATTCAAAAGTTTTGGCATTGCAACTGTCTATTTTTGTACATGATCCAATCCAATTATCTAGCAGATTATTCTACGAAAACTGTGACCTTATTGAAGCTCTGGCCCCGTTTGAATTCAAGGCCACGGATCAGCCAAAATTCACCTTTGAAAATCTCGGTGACTGTAATTTTTGGATAAGTAGTCTCAACTCCAAATGCACTGCGTCTAAGGTGAAAAAGGAGACTTTCCTTGTTTAAGTGGATTGGAAAAATTGGCGTTTCATTGTTTGACAGCCTTTCCACAGGTACAAACCTTGTCATCATCAGCCATGCCCCTAGTTTCAAGTGCCTTGGTTGCCCTGAACAAGGAAAGGAAAAAAAAGAGAGAACAAGAGAAGAGGAAACCTCATTAAACACTCTACACCATAATAGACTACACTGACGAACTGAGACAAAAAAAACCACTAACATTCCTCTGTACGTTACAAAAGGAAAAGGTAATTTTATAAACAGAGACATGAAAAAGGAACTGGTTCTTGTCTTTATGATACATTCATTCACCAAACACGCACGTACACATATGGCACGTACATGTGTGTACACGTACATTTACATTTCACAGTTTTATTTCCTGTCGCAATTTTGGCATTATTTCCCTTTTGAAATACCTCATGCTTGTATTGATCCAGAAATGATCACACATAGTGCTGGAATTTACACTACTTTGATAAACAACAGGTGTCAGTTACTCAGGCCACAGTTGATAGTGAAACAGGATCATTATTATAATAAATTCATGGGTTATGCCTGGAGAAGGTAGCCATGACTACCTGCTCCTGCAGTCTGTGACTAATATAGGAATAATTATAGATTCACAAGAGTCCATGCATATGTCTGGACACAAGCACATGAGACAGAATCAATGGATAGGAATCACACACTGCTCGTCAATTAAGGGTAATAAATGTACCCTATCTTCACAAAGAAGCCATACACTATGGCCCCATAATTCGTGTACTCTCCACGATGGTGCTGGTGTGTACATACCGTACATGTATGCACGGTACATGTGCTTGTGACTGTACACAATATGAGCACTTGATTTCACAGAGATTTAATCCAGCCAAAGAGAATAGTCATTCACAACAGTAAGTGTACAAATACTGCACCTTCACACTGCTCTGGCTGTCTACTACATAAACCTATGCATACCGTTCATTATGTAAACATACACACACACCCAAAGCCCGAGTAGCAGCCAGGGCAACATGTAATTTATTGCACGCACATGATAGGTTGGGTTTACATGTCCAATACACACTGTAATAACATTACCATACAGGCTCCCAATATGGCATGTACAATGCATCAGCCTATTTACTGTTGCACTCGTAATGTACACGTATGATAACATGGGCGTGTTCATTTCAGTTTCAATGTGAAAGTACAGGCACACATTTACATGTAGTAATACAAGTTTCACAGCTCAGCGTGCATACCTGCCTGAAGGTGTCTCCATAATGTATGATACACACACATATATCCATGGGGGTAATACGACCTGCTCTTCAATTCATGTACATGTACATGTACATGTAGCTGTCAATTTTTTTATATTTTTGTTGACAGACTTTGCTTCATACTTCAAGCAACCACAAAATTGTGGTAAATTTGACAACATTTATTTAGTTGAAATGTGATGAACTTCTGCAAAGCCGCAATGTTACTATTGATATGAAGTCATGATTTTGCATTCATGTCCATGTCTGGTACCTGCAGTACATATACAATGTATAGGTAGTACATGAACCGGCCTTGAGGCCAACAGATACAAATTGATCTAGAAAATGTCTTTGTTCCGACTTATGATGGCTGGCAAAGAACACTGGCCAGAAAAGAACACTGGCAAAAAGCTATATGATTGCATTGACCTCTACCCTCAACCCAAGATAAATTTGAACCAAATTTGTCATCAGGCACATTCAATTTTTCTTGACAGACAGAAGAGGACTTTCAAGATGGATTATATGTTGATTTGGCAGTAATAAGATTTTTATGATTTGAATACAGGAAGCATGGCTTTACATGTACGTAGTCGTACATGTTACGGTATCTTTCCACCTCCTCTGTAGCAGTAAGAGGGAGAAATTTCAGTGTGTTGAATATTCAGTTTATGCTAATAGCATTTCCAGATTTATGAGCCAAATATGATGTCATTCAAGGTACAAGTAGAACGGGAGTGTCCTTGCAGCTTTGAGTACATGTACAATATAATGTACTGTACATGTATATACTGGTAGTGTCTCACATTTTCCACGTTTGGAGTAAGTTCCACTTTATGCTTGGTTTTCATTTCAGACAGAAAGTGCCCCTGCTTGATGCTCCATGTCCTCCGTAAACAAGTACAAAATGTAAGTTTGTTATTCATGGCAAGCAATTAAATTTTATGTGGTGTTGACATTCTATATGGTCTTAGAAATGCACGTACATGAACATACCCTGTTTGGTCAAGGACCATTGTTTGACAGCAAGGAAATATCAGGGTTATGTTGTTGTTTCTCTCTTTTTTTCACAATTTCACTTTTATTTTTGGACGACAGTTACTTTCAACAATGAAGTGTGGGTTCCTTCAATTTGTCTGTCCAAGAATGTGGCTTTTAAGCAGTATCATTCCGATTGTTAGCTCACGTACACATGTACATGTACGGTACCAGCAACATTACTTATTCATAAAAGCAGTCTTGAGGAGTTACCTGGTAATCCCATAACCTTCACCTGAATGATTCTGTACAGGAGGCCAGGCTTATTCAGCCTCCCCACAAACTAAAACGTGAAGGACACTGAACAACACCATGTAAGGTTCCCTGATTTGATGAGGAGAGTTACAATAAATGGCAAGGACAGGAAAAAAGTTCTGCAAGCCCCTAGCCCTCCATGGCAACTCCCAATCCATAACAGACACCAATCACAATATAATGCTGACAAGTGATAGTTCAAATGAATGGAAACAGAAGCGGAACATCACATTTATGTAGCTGAAATGAAGGTCGTTATTGTCCAGTACATATGGATTTTTTTTTAAAAACAGACAAAATCGGACTGGTTGTTATTGTCGTTGTCACACAACACACAGAGACTATTTAAGCAATCTGACCACAGCAAGGCCACAAAAATATTTCAGACATGAGTCCAACCCCCCCCAAAAAACCACAAGCCACACACCAACTCCTGGCCAGACTCTTATCAGACAAGGGAAATACTTTCCTGTTGGGCTTGAATGAACCGGGCATCCAAGAAATTCCGGGCTACAGTCAGCTTCGTGGATTCCACACACTTCCTGGCACCCTACATGTACATTACCACTTTTTGGCCCCCCATCTCCCACGCTTGGACATCCGTGATGTATGCACAGGTCACTCAACTATAACTAACCAAGGAATGAGATTAATAGACATGCCATCCCAGTCCATATTCTGTTTTTTATTCACCAAAAATCCCCTCCCCTTTTTTTCCCAATGAGGGTCAACGCTCAATACACATACCAATTTGTGGTGTCAGTGTCACAAATGAGTTAACACCTTCAGCAGTGACCACAGCTGTGGCCTGGAGATTCCCACACTGCCAAATGTCTCATATTCTTGCCTCCCGGGCCCTTTTGTTCCAGTCTCAAATATGAGCCCAGTGGTCCTGTGTTTGCTAAGTATCAAGCAGGTCGGCCTCAGTTTGATTTCACATTCCGGTTATCATAGTCAGGGTTGTACATACCGATATGTACCGAAACAGGTTGCTGAACGAGGTGTGCTGATCCTGCTTGTGTCACAAATGAGTACACAGGATCCAAGAACATGCAGGCGCAAACAGCTTTGACCTTCTGGTCAGTTATTTTTTGTCTCCTTGGTTCAGTAGAAATCTCTCTGAGATCTTCACTGTTCTCGTGCTAGGTACATCTTTGTGTATACATATGTACATGTACAAAGTCCCTGTGAACCCGTGAACTCTGACACTCCCCACCTCTACTCCATATAATACCTAGCTGTCTAATAAACAGTGCCACTTTTGTTCCCTTACAGAACCAATAAATCAAACTGGGTACTACACAGAACCATACAGACTGATGTACATGTACATATGTACATGTACTGTAGACTGCTAAAATACATACATGTACAACCAAAGCGCTTTTGTGATGCAAAACCACAAACCACAAAATGCCACTCCAGTTCAGGATAAAAAGAGGTCAAATTGAGCAAGTCCTACAGAAAGGGCACTAGCGTATGCCGTACATGCCATTAATTCTACAACAACAACAAGTCCTACCATATGTGTATTTTCCTGGAAATAAATGTATATATGGTATGCCGCAATGTGAATTCTATGACCTTGTCCTCTCCACTGCTGCTAATGAGACCCACCTTGGGATTTCCCAGTGATAAAACTAATTTGAAGTATCCTTCCATTCCAGAGAAAGATTTGATGTGTCTCAGCCATCACTTTATCGTTACCGGTGCATGTAAATAAAGACAGTTTATCATGACTTAAAATCTGATTGATGACGAACCCTCATCAAATTTAACAACATTCTGGGTTTAAAAGTCTTTGCATAATCATCAGGATGCACATGCGGTTATAAAATGAGTGCGAAAATCACCCCCTCCAGACAAATCCTTCCTTTCTTGCACTGTGGAATTTTGCAGGTGATCCCTTGGTCAACTGTACACATCCCCAAGACACCATGGAGAATCAAATTATGCAAACTAGCCAAGACATTGCAAGGGTGCATGCAATCAGGAGATGGCCTGTTATGTACGCTACAGGAACAGCAACCCTAACTAAATAACCCTGACATTTACCGACATTATTGCGCGTTAAAGGCACGGACGAAAAATTGTGCGCCCGAGTTCAACACAGATTCAACGATGTTGGCTCAGGTTCAGTGCGTACTGGTAGCATGATCTTGAGATCTAAACTATTTTTGCTATGCAAGGCAAAAACATAAAAAAAAGGAAGGCAGCAGTAGGAACATATGTCTCCAAAGCAAAATTCCCCCCCCCCAGACTATAATGACACAGTGCATGAAGCATATCAACTAGGGCAAGTAAACCATAAGCAACGACTCCATTCATATCTAATCTCACTGCAGTTAAGCCATTCCTGTCCTAAGAGGAAGGCCAAGCCACAATAGCAAAGTAAATGGACAGGTGAGTTCAAAGTCTGGTCTGCAAATGCATATTTAAATTGTAAAGTACATGCCACATGGGGCACAACAGGAAATTCCAGTGAGTTGATTTTCTGTGACCCTGTCTGGGGCACTGAAGCTTTGCTGTTTTGAGTTAGAAGTTCTAGCAATGTTATGCAGGCTTGGTAGAGCATGGGGGGGTTGCACGTCCCCAACACAAAGCCAACCTGCACAATGATTATAGGATCAGGAAATTTCTTCTCTGTACAAAGTAGCTTTTGCTGTTGACAAGGGGTCATCAGGGTTCTTACTTTGACCCTGGTGATGGAGACTTGAATGCATTCATTCCTCAATCCAGCCTACACAATATAATGGGGTGGGGTGCTTGAATGGGCTCAGGAAAGCAAACACCATACCAGTCCACAATGTCTGCTGTGTGCCACATGAGCATGCCACACTGGGGGTTAGGCCATGCTGTTCACACTGTAGCCAGCATGACGCTACTTTCAGGCCAACTGAGGCACGCATTATTCATTGGACATGAACACATAGGCCATGGAATCCAATCAATACTTTGGCAGGCTTCAAAGCACAGAGGACAGCATGGATGCACACACATATAGTGCATCTCATAGGGTAATTTTACTGTTAGCCTCATTGTTAGCAATTCAGACATACCTAAAACCAAACCAAAAAAATAGTTGCCATAATTACAGACATGTATATGTTCATGTGAACATCTCTTTTTAAATTTAAAAGGAAAACGCTGCTTTCATTTTCCACATCTTTCATTTTCTTCATAAATAATTGTAAAGTTATCCAAACATCAAAAGAAAAATTGACAAGGATTGGTTTCACTTATCCAAGCAGACCTCTGAGGACTTGTATTTCTGTGCCAACTAAATAACCTCATCAGGACCACCCAACCATGCTGTCCAATTCATAAAAGATGCCTGCATTCACCCTTTTTGTATACATGAAAGGGGCCCAGTTGGGCGCATGTGGGTAAATGGCTCACCAGGCTCAAAAGGGGTACCTGAAAATAACAGGGTTTTGTATTGGAGGTCTTTTACAACAGACAGAAATTCCATGACAGGACATTCCTTTGGGGGTTGCAAGGTGGAGGGGCAGGGTATGGACACTTCAATATACCAGTGCAACCTTTAGAGGTACATGTATGGTACATGTACCTACACATGCCCTTGACATAGCTACTGTAGATACACAGTAAATATTTGAAATATTTTCAAAAGCTTATGAAAATATGCCACTGGGTATGAGAGGAACCTGAGATTTCTTGCTTGGAATTCTAAGAGTGGCACTCGAAATGTATCCTGGTGCACATCCTGAGACAGGAGAGCACCAACTCTTGCAAATTACTCTGACCAGTAGAAAAGAAATTGAAACTTTCTGTTTTAGGAGTTGGGGGTTAAGGGTCAATTTAAAGATCAGCCACTTGTAGTACATCCACAGGGAAAAAAAATTGGTGGTAAGAGAATTAAACTGCATATAAAGAGAACAACCCAAGCTTTGCATGTACGTTTGAGTTGCACGTGCACATTAACATGTACATTAACATGTACATGTACCTGTACATGCACCTGCACATGTACAATTGTGCATGCGGGTACATGTAATACTGAAACTGTAGGCCAGTGTGTTGTTAAAGAGGTAGGGAAAAGCTTCAAATATTGCGACATCTAGGGTTTCGGAGGTAGACTGGCCATCCACAAACCAGTGTACATTTAATTTACACCTGTATCTGCCAAAAGTCAACACAAGAGAAACGAGAGGCAATTTCTGTCCACCATCAACTGGGCAGATTTCAGAACCATGCAAGGTCAAATTTTGTGTTGGGTTGATGACGTACATGTACATGTGTACATATACCAGTACATGTAATGGGGAGATAGGCATAACAGGTATGCATGAAGCATGCATGAAGATACATGTAAGCTGGCATTGCTGCGGCCAAAAATGCATTCAAACAAGGAGTTCTGGTGGCGTGCAGAAAATGCACATTAAAAATTTGTCTCTAAGATGCATGATAAACCTAAAATCTTACTCTAGTCTTAGCTGGCCAAAATGATTGTGAGATTTGTTTGAAATGACGGAATACAAGACGTTGAAGGTGGAGTGGAACATACATGTAACTTCTGTGGAATACACATGGAGTGCACTCATGTTCACATGCAGCGGCAACAGACTATGCATATAAAAATTATGCTAGAGAATAACAAGGTCAGTATTATAGCAGAACCCAGACCTGAATCTTACATGTAGGCTGAATCGTGGGCTACCTTGAACATGCATGAGTGTACATGTGAAGCTTCTAGAAAAGACAGCAACCCACATGCGTGCTTGTTTATCGAGTCTACAGTTTTCAATGTGTCAAAGAAAAAGAGATAAACCCGTATCAGGTTCTTCTCGTGAAAGTGAGTGGATTAATTCCTATGAAAGTAACTATAATTTACTTGACGATGAATAAGGAGGATGGCACAGAGCCTGTCAGTGTTGCGGGGCTGCTGTGGCAGTCCCAAAAACAAACCTGGTGGTGGTCCAGCAGCACCATACACCAGCAGCTGCAACATAACACAAGCAGTCCGCGAGGCTTATGTGTCACTTTTCTAAATTTGAAGTGCTTTTGCAGACACTGGATATTTTTTGGATGCAGTCCTCCAAGCATCCTTGGCATATTACTTATCTGTGACAACCAGGAAGGTTTAAAATCTACCCTTAATGCGTTGTCCAGGAACAATCAATTCTACGCATTATTGCATGGAAACCTCGCTACCACGTCTTAAGTGAATGAGACTCCTGTCTGAACTGCACAAGACTGGGATATGTTTTAGGTTATGACCAAAACACAACAAATCATGCACTTAAACTTAATGTATGGAACAATCAACGAAATGTACAAGAACCATATAAGAACACTGCATTTTGAAGATGCTTCTACTACGAGACATGTGAGCGAAGATGCACCGTGTTTACAGCCGTAACGTTTTGGGGTCACCAGCATATACATGTATCATTAATACATAAGGTTTCTGAAACCAGTGGAAAGGGGACATGGAGAACTTGGGAAAACTGTTCCATTTTTCATATTAATTTTGGAAGATGGTCTTGTTACCTCTTGTTTAAAGGTTATAATTGGGGAAAGAGGGTTATCTTTTCCCTAACTCTTTAGCCCTAACTCCCTGGGGTGTGTGCAAAATCATATCAAAATTGGAGGATTCAGGGCTGTTAGGGTTAAGATGACGGGAACTACATGTACATGTACTGTCATGGTACAAAGATGTTCAGGCCCATAGGCTGGGGGGGTTCGAGGGGTTCAAACAACCCCCCCTTCGCTCGCTTTTGAGTTCCGCTTGTTGGTGGTCTTTTTTTGTTCATGTGTACTGAATATTTTAAATATACCGTAATATTTGGCATACAAGCCACGGCATAAACATTGTACTTTGATTCTCAAGCTCAAGGTGAACACGATTCTGCATATTAATGAATCAATCTCTAGTCATACATTTCAGGTGTTTCAAGGGTTTGAAATCAATGTGTTTTTGTTAAGTTTATTCAACATTGAAAACTACAATGCACAAATCTTACATGCAACCTTTGGTTTGCGACATACATGCAACTTTTCAATGTTGTTTTCGAAAGCACATTGTGATAGGCCTTGGTATAAAAATGTGTTCACAGTGCCAAAAGTTCCACTTTTTGGTTTGAAGAAACTTCTCCCACCCCAGTCTCTGGTCAGGCAACAGGCCTGGTGTTTGTATACTGTTGCTAATATGCCAATGCAGAACTCACTAGGCCACCACATTCACTGCAGGCCTGCAAGTACACACAAGTACAGTCTGGGGGCATGCAATAAACACCACTTGGAGAGGATGGCATTGGTGGGCTGAGGTCACATGAGGTCAAGGCAAGGTCATAAAACACCATGGGAGATCAGTTATCAGAGGAGCCTCCATTAGGCACAGTTTATGATCAACCGGAATTCACACTCTCTACTTGTAAAATGTTCTTGATGTACATGTACATACATAATGTGCACCTTCACTGTACAAATGTGTGTCCATGACATGTGCTTTCTGTGTTACCTTTTAGCACTGAAAATGTGGGGTTTTTTTGAGGTGGGGGTTGGTAGGCTTACAATTACTTACAATAAGCAGGTAATGATTAAAATCAGTCTTGTAGCAATCGATGCTCATTGCGCACAAGCCAAAAATAACTCTGTCTCAATGAACAAGCCTGCTTTTTCTTTATACCAATCCTAGCAAGTGCTTAAAGGACTCCTTCGTCCACTGTTTTGAATAGTCTAAAGAAAAAGGTTTCTATGGAAACTACTGCCAAACCCTTTTTCTAGAAACTTCTGTGATGCCACACAAATACCACATACCATACATGTTGACGCAATTCTGTGTGGTAACGTGGTTTGTGGGCCACGCCTACACAGAATTTTGTTCTTCTGTTCAAGGCAGGCTCAAGCTGAGCTGTATAACCTTGCCTGTTTAACTGATGGTTTCAGTGGACTAAGAACGGAAGGCCTTAAAGTTGCAAACCCATTTGTGTAATGGAGAGTAAACTGTACTTTGTACCCGGAAAGGTCAGACCCTGTCCAAAAGGTACAAGGTGCATGGATGGGGGTCAGGTTATTCGCCTTCAGGCTATGCCATTCAACAGAACAAGTTGGCAAAAGAAAAACTGGCATGGGAAGCAAGGAAGCTAAATTCAAAGTCATGTGCAGATTTAAAACTGGGTAACTGCCATTTCAAGTTGGAGAAGCAATTGTTGTCTAGCGTAATAACAGAGACAGTAACTCCGAAATGATGCAATAATCATTCATCTACTCTGCAAAAACAGTATTGCATACACGTTGGAATGACATTACAGAAGAGTAACTACACGTAGATGTCAAACAAAAGCAAGGGATAACTTGCTACCAACTGTTTCAAAACTTGGAGCTTTTCTAGTTCAGCACAAGCATGATTCATGGCACTGTGCCAAGAACTTATCTGGGGGCCCAATTCAGTGCATGCTCAATGTATAAATGTACCAGTGCTTGGTTACATACATGTAGTTTCCAGACAGTGAGTTATTATACGGGACCCAAAAATGTTTGAGGGGTGGCATTTGGAAGAGTGGAAGTTCCCATTACTCACTCCAAATTTCCCGACTAAATATCTTTTCTATCCCCGCTTCTGGCCTACGCAATGATTCACATTCATCCTTCGGCCAATCAACTGGAAGTCCTGCCTCATTATTGGCAGACAGAAATTGACACTATCAACAAATTACTTTATTTGCTGCGTACTGTTTTTCCTAGAGATAACAAAGTCATTTTCCATGTTGCTGTCTGGTTATACCATCCGTTGCTAGTAGTTACTGAAATTTACTTAAACAAAAAATTTGGTTCCCACATACTGATGAATTCTTAAGAAAAAGTTCAAGGGAGGTAGAGATTACTCAGTCATTTGATTATGATTAACCCTCAACCCTATGCATTTTTACTGGGATGCAATCTCCAGTCCGGCAGAATCTTCCAACCATGCAAACATTGGATACAGCCTCAATCTTCCAAAATCCTCCATTATTTCTTGAAT
Organism: Acanthaster planci; assembly: GCF_001949145.1. The sequence goes on from NW_019091361.1 coordinate 2,348,389, forward strand.
TTTGGCTGCTGCCTCAAACCTCTAAAATCCTCTCGCACTTCCTGTCTGTATGTCATGTCGAGGCCGTGTGAGTTGTACTTTAGAGCAGGATGCTTTCTAGTACATGTATAACACAAGCTGCATCCATCGACTTTAACAAAATTCATCCGTCAAAACCAGCCACTTATATTTTGCAACACAGCCCCAGTAAGCCCCCAATCCTTCAAAATCTTACGCAAGGATCTCTGAGGATTTCATAAGGTTTGGGTTAATCCATCAGTGAATCTGCCGATCAACAGATGGGCCATTCCATCAATTCTTTTTACCTTATGTGAAGTTCAGCTTGCTCTTCAACTTGCGTTAGTTTTCCTGATAGCGACTCCTTCTGTTCTGTGAGTCTTGTGATGTCATCATCCTGGAGCTGTGTCTTTCGGACCAGGTCGTCCTTCTCTGCTTCAGCCTAGAAGAGCACAATTCAAGAAGTGTCAGTACAATGCCCTGCTAACGTAGTTGTGGTCAATTCACCTGTACACGTAGCAAAGTCAGTCCCACTCTAAAGCATCTGAGCTGGGTACCCAAGTGCCCAGGCTCCTACGTATGTCCGAAACCAGTTCCACATTATGTCTACATGAAGGTACTCACAACCAACATTAAAAAGTACTTAGTATCCTCTTGTTGATAAAAAGAAAGGGTTTTGAAAGTTTTAGAAGAAACTGATTTAGAGAGACTACTACATGTGTATGCATTTCAGTAACTTTCAATAATAGTGCATGCCTAAATCAGAATTGACAACATAGATATATGGACAGCAAGCAGTGTTGCTATGTACATTAATAAACTTGTTAAATAGGAGCTTTTTGAGGACAAAAAATGTTACAATTACATGCATTAAAATTTGTTTTTTGAATTTTGATCCTGGAATGGCTACTGGTCCAAGCTCCTGGGTACCTTTGTTTTGTTTTATTTTATAGGGAGTCTGGTTCCTGTACACCCCCTATACACACAACTGTACACGTACTATCTACGAGCTCGCAGGGCAACTTTTCTCCACACAGGTAAAAAATTCATCTAAGGTTGTCCCAAGTTTAAATGCATCCATGAAATCCACCTGTGACCCTTGCCAACCAATGGTAAAAGTTTGCTCTGACAAGGATACAGGTACATCTTATCAAGCTGAAGTCTTCATGCTTCTGAACATACACAAACAATTATGCACACATGCTCAATAAAGTTTTTTAAAAATAATAAAAAATAAAATTTTATTGGTCACAAATGTATATATATGTGAATTAAATGTCAACAAGTGAAAAACAAAAACAGGGGTGTGAGTGGTCACCTACAATTGAAGCTGAAAACGGCTAGCAAAAAGCTGAAGTGTAAAAAGTCCGCGTACCTTTGTACAGACCAGGTGTACAAAAAAAGCTGAAATTCAGGGTCAACATCTAAACAAAAAAAGCTGAAATCAGCTAAAGAGATAAATTCTCACACCCCTGATAAAAGGTGGTACTAAAAACAAAATGTATACACTGCAGGTTGCCTACGCCAGTCTTTTAATTAACAACTGGTTGGTTAAGTCAGCTGACAAAATTTGCCAGACAGATTAATGTCAAAGCAGAGGGTTAACCCCCCAAACAACAAGCTATTTTATCCAGGAACCTTAAGGAAAATGTACACATGCAATGCAATGAAAGGAGTTCCTTTAAATTGCCTTAAGCGGGTCATGCATGCCCGATACTGTACAATGAAGTTATGCATGCCCAGTTGCAGATTCTGTATGCATGACCTTCATCCTTCCCGAATCCTAATATCAGTGTACACTTTGGACTTAAGAATGGCATGGGCTGAGCTTACTCATGTACTGATGTGCACAATGCCCCAGTCTGTTAGGGAAACACATCACATGCCCAAGCACAAAGCTTACTGCTTTCGGAGCAAGAAGCCAAGCAGCTGCAAGAACAAGTAGGGTATACGGTGCACAGTCGAACATGGGCTCTGACCAGACAGAATTACACAACAAGGAATATAACCTTACTGAAATAACAGTGTATTACAAAAACGGAGAAAGGTCACAATTTATCAAGAGTTTAAGCTGCATTTAAATGCAGATGGACTCCATCAGTTTTTCAGTGACATGTAACTGTACACGTACATGTACACATCTGAAGCAACTTCAAGTACACTTTTACACCCCTGTATATTAATTCTGAATGCATGCATTTCTGCAGGTTAAAACTGTTTCTTAGGTAATACATGTAGGGGTTCTGAGAGATATTTTAGAAAGGAAAATCAGGTTCCTTTACATCAAGAAAATGATGCTATTAAAAAGCTTCAGTCCTTGGCAGCCATTGGTTGCACACATCTGTAACAAACTACTGTCGCTGGACATTGTAAAATGTACATTTTGTTCTCTACGCTCTAGGTAACTTTCTAGACCCAAGCTGCATGCTCATCATTAGTCAAATTGCTAAAGAACCCTCTGGTCTGCAGTACATGTACATTAAGTACTTTATCAATTCAATCCCTTATTAAGTTATGGTAATCTCTGATCGTGACAGGAACAGTTTAAGTTAAGGTGTCCAAGACAAACAACTGAAGAAAATGACGAAATGTGTGCTGCACAAGGCATCCATACGCTTCTCAGCTGTCAGTAACTGACCCACTCGAATTCAAACCCTACATACAAAAGGCCCTTTCACACAAACAGTGGAAACATATCTGCAATGTTGGGTGCTGAGTGTGTCGCAAGGGCAGGCTTTCACATTGTTCAACGCAGCACGTCAGCGAATGTCCCTCGTTATTTGCAGCATTTATGAGTACATTTATATCGCTGGATTGTAGTGATTTTCCTGCCATTTTATACACCCAAACGTCTTTGCAAGTTTCAATAAACATTTGTGTGCGAATTCAGTGATGTCAAAATACTATTTGCCTGTTGGAGGATGCTTTAGATATACCCGTCTTCTGGATTTCGTATCTCGATTTCTTGACAGTCTTGGACATTTTTCGCTTGTCAAACTCACACTTGCACATATCAGCAGCAGGAATTTCACTGCCGGTTAGTAATAGCCTTGTTGCCAGTGCCTAGTGTTGCATGTAAATGTACATGTATACATGTAGGGGTTTCCAATTTATAAACAGTGAAAGATGGAATGTTCTATTCCTCTCAGCTCTGCCTCATGAAATAGAACGGTCTGTCACCTCATGAAATTATTCTTGCAATTCCACTCACAAACATTATTTATATTATCTACATATCATATGCCAGTCTTTTACAACATAGGCCCAGTAACCATAAAATTTATGCATATCTATGTATCACATGATATTCCAAAGAACACGTTTTTACTTTACTAGCCCACAAATGACAGGGCTTGTTACTGAAGTCCCAGTACTTTTTAGGCCTACCAGTGTACATGTACACTTCACGTTTTGTCATATCAGGCACTGATCTTTGTTGAGGTTATGATTTATATCATCAAGGATTTATCTTACAAAGGGAAAATGTACACCCAAGGACAGCCCAGTGGGAGTTGAAAACGCAAGCCGTTGAGGAAGTTTTCGATACGGAAGGCAGAGAGGATAGCAGGTTATTGGGGCGCCGGCATGTACATGTACATGTACTTAAGTACGGTTGACAAGCAACGCGCGACTGGCCGCGTACACTGAATTAAACACACACGTCGCGTACCGTATGCTCTGACTCGCTGGCGGCACTCCCACATGGCAGCCATGCCACTTGTTTTCGTCTACGATTCACGGATTACATTGTGTGTGTATAGCCATGTCGATTAAACGGGGTACCCCATCCTATGCAACACTGAGCAGACGGCGCGCACAAGAAACTCTACAGACACGTTTTTCGTGCTGAACCAACATTTTTCATGACAGCTAGGAACATCTACAATATTGCATCCTGCCCCTACTCTTTTCATCATCTATCACCTCAATTAAGAAAGGTCAGTCCCTGAAAAAATGCCGAAAAGACATGAATGTCGGGCCATGCTCGGACTGAGAAAAATTCAGATTTCGTTCCCATCGACTTTGTACACAAACGTCCGAATATGTCAGGTTGCAATACTCTCCGTCGGGGCCAAGTTTAACCTGAGCCTGGCTATCTGAAAAAAATGCCCAACTATCTACGGACGAGGAAAACGAGGCATCAAAGGTGTTTTTCTCGTGCAAAGCCACCGACTCAAAATCGGCCAAATGGTGACAAGGCCACTTGGTGACGAACACGGATTCTCTATTCGGTGATAAAATGTTCTTTCACCTTATGGTAAAATGCATCCGATTTTCTATCAAAAGTTTTGAATGTTGCACAAGGTGCTTATTACGACACGGTCGCGGAGAAATGCTAATTTTATAGGTGCCGTGGGGGCTTTGCGAGGCACCCAGCACTAGGACTTTAATCAATTATGAAATCCGATGTAGGTGTCACCATACTCTCAATTGGAAGGCGATCGGCAAACCTGTGTTTTCCACGTCTGCATTACCAAACGAAGTCGCATCTTAATTACGATTATGATCGACGTAATCCATAAATTCCAGGGATGCAACTTTCAAAAATTACTCTTCAGATGTCCTCAGATGGCAACGAATCCTAGAGAGATACTTCGGTGGGTTAAATCAATCAGTAATTTTTTCACAAAATATGCATAATATAATAAAATTAAAATTGAATGTCGACCATGGTCAGACAGACCACACGTCACGTAAAACCATAGGTCCAATTTAAAATCTACGTTGGGGAAAATCATAAAGACACATTTAGAATCAGACGGTTATCTTACAATTTCCAACTTCTGTTTGAACTCCGCGTTAAGTCTCCTCAGTTCCATGGCCTCTTCCCTTGCGACGTCGGCTTCTTCCCTCAGCTTAGCGAGCTTTTTCTTTATCTGCTCCATTTCGCCTTGCTAGTTGATGTTTCTCCGGAAAAGAACTAAGCACTAGTAATTATAAATCCCGAAGTTCTGGGATACAATTCCAGACCTGTGGCGGAAAGCAACGGCCTTAGGAAACAATTGCTCTCAGGGCGCAGCGACTGAGAACGTTACGGGCGGTTTTCAGGCTTCAGCCAGACAACATACACGACATATACATGAACGCCAGCGACACTCCCACATTACAACGGCCACTTGTTTCATACCCCGCACACACGGCCCGGTACCATATGATATACATGTACACGTAATGTGCATGCACCTAGCCCGTTCTGAGGTCGCACCACTCCACCATAACCACACAAGCGACAATGCTATTTCGAGAAGGGGTACCCAGCCCTATGCCACAACCAATGTACGGATCACTGCTTCTCAATAGTCTCCCATTACTTCCTCACTCAGGGTCTCGAGATTTTCACAATAGTAAGTAATTTCTTAGGGATGGCAGGGCATTAAATAAGACAGGAAATTGAACCCCGATTTTCCGTCCGGTCGTCTTAGGGAACAAGTCAAGTATATTGCAGCGAGGATGAGCAGCGACCAAAAGTAGGCATTGTATGTAATAACACTTCAGCCCTTCTTTTAAAGCCTCCATAAGCACGTATTTTATTTCTGACCGTAGCCAACTATTGTGGATACGGACTGTTCTGCTTTGAAAAATTAATTTTGAGCCCATCTGCAGGGTTTGAAGGGTGGAGGAAATCACACAAAATTCAACATTGTAGTAAAGTAAAAGAAAATAAAAATTCCATTTTTATCGAAATGGGCTAAACTTCACACAGCTGCTCATCAGTAATATTGTCCTAGCAAGATCCCCTCGTCAGAAAATATTTAGCGGCACTTCGTAAGTTCGTATCGACTGCCAAAAATCAACTTGTCTTTAAATGCAACCCGATTATAAATAGGAGGAGTGCCCCCGCGCAAGGTATTTCACGATTGAGTCACTGACCCCAATATCCCGCCACTATGCGACAAACTACTTCGCATTCCTCGTTACCCTGTATATACCCTTTCGGAAAACATGACCACAAATATACACTTTCAAAATTTAGCATTTCCAAGTATCAAACCTTTAGATAGCTTTCTAATTTTCAAAAAGAGGTATGTGAATATCAGGTTGGCGCGGAGAGATACTAACGAAATGAATCGTGTGACCGGTGTCATGACAAAAACTGTCCGGTGCCAAAGAGTGTCCACTCATTAGCATACTGCAATCTGATTGGTCCTGCTTACAGAAGCGTGTTAGCTTGTCAAAGCGTGTGTTGGTTCGCGGTCTGTGTCAACCCGTAGAAAAGATCACTACCGGTATTCATTTAAATTTACCTTTCATTGTTTGTTTAAACGCTTTCCTTTTTATCTAGGATTGCTAAGGATTGGTAGAATTGTCTGACTATAACTTTTGCTGAAGACTGAAGAGTGAGTAAGCAAGTTTAATGAGTAAAACTAATGGCGGCTGGAGGACACAAGTGTTGATGTTCCGTATGCGCGCGCCTAAAACCGTTCTTTCGTTGATGTATTAACTTTGTTTCGTCGACCTATTCTTTTTATGGTCGAAGCTCATATGACTGAAATAATCTTCATTTGACCTGACATGCTGTAGTTTCATACGTGGAGTAAGTGACACCGACGTGAGCGTGACACTTTAAGAATAGATTTTTTTTTTTTCAAAATGAATGAAAGACGTGCATAGCGCCAGCGAGAGAGGCTGAGCGTTTCCGTAATATACGGCATCATTACTAATTATAAAAACTTACCAAAACAAAACAAGAGGAGGAAATCTATCCGGAAGTATACAAAATGCAATTATTTGAAAATTACTCGAAATAAATTTTAGCCATCTTTATGACAAAATCGAACATTTTAAACCCTTTTAACTACAAATACACATGACATGGAAATGCAACACGGTTTTAGTGCTGAGAAAAACATCAAGCTTCAAACTGTTGATGTACTTCCTTTGATGCTCAACTAAAGAAATAATGTCTCCCAACAAGATTGGACGAGGCGCCACAGGTTCATCCGAATCTTTACTGTCATTTCCTGGCGTCTCACAGGAATAAATAATTTGTCCCCCTGACCCACAGCTCTGCACTGTGACCCTCACTACCGTGCCGCCCATGCAAATTTTGACATTTCGTAAAATCGACACAAGAGGGCGCTGTTGCGGACTGCCTCGCACACGTCATGGCCGTTTTCCATGGCCGTTTTCCAACTTCGGCTTCGTCTCAGGCTTCAACTGTTTTTTTTTACTACCTGACTTTGAAGCTTCAAGCGCACTAATTAGTCTAATTGTGCCACAAAATATCAAATAAGATGCAAGAGAGCAAAAACTTACAGAAATCCAATTTGATTTAAACGCTTCAGGTCCACAATCGGGGATGGGTTTCGGGGACGAACTTGAGACGGTGACGAAGTTGAGTATTTGAAAAAATTAATGCAGTCAGGACTGAGTGTATTTTGAGAGAAACACGAACTTGCACGCAGAATATTTCAGACCTGTGTAGACATTTCGAGCATGGGTAGGCAGGCCTTAGGGTCATTACCCTGGCCGACTTGAAATGTTTGATTGTCCAATGTTTCAGGTCCCTCCACAGCCCTTCTTCCCGGGCCCTGACCCCATCCTGTCCCAAGCCTGAGCCACTGGGTCACCCCTTCCCTCCCTTACTTCCCATATTCCACTTTACACGTCCTTCGATATAACCTATAATCATTTTTCTCATTTACTGTAGTATCTTTTTCTCATTATTTTTGAATTTGATAAAATTATGTTCTTTGATATGCTTGTCGTTGTAAACGTATTTCTGTATGCGTTGCCGAATGAGTAATAACGCAAAAAATGGTGCCACTTTGATGTATCGCACTTCAGTTTCCAGTTGAGAAATGCAAAGTCGCGAGCACAACAATCCAGTATTTTGGAAATGGAGCGGCGTCTTAACTCGGTCTGTCTCATATCGTAACTTTCTCCACGTGCGGCTCAGGAAGCGGTGTGGAAGTTAAACGCATGATAATAACACTGTATCACTTTCAACAAGAGTCTCTAAACGCCTGAAACAAACATAAAAAACAACCTGCGAGAAGCAACATGAAGGAGCCTTCTACTTAGATTAAACATTAGAGTTATTAGATCAATATCAAATAAATAAAAGCACTTTGTTCTAAAGTTACTTCCAGTGTCAAGTTAAACAGGTTGATGTGAATTCAAGATCATTTGTAGACAGTAGCAATTTCATACTTTTTAATAATTTACTCTTAAAGTACCTTTGGCAATTTGGAAACTTCTGTTCATGCGCTGCGTTTAGGTGATTTCCTAGGGCCTTGATTATAATGTTGGCAACGTTTTTGCAAGGCTAGTTGCAATGTATCACAGACTTAACGATAGGTCATCAGGTAGTCGTATTCTCTCTCTGAACTTCAGTCGAAATCCATCAGCACAGCTGTATTTGTGGTTTGTGACGTAACTGGCTGAGTTTCAAATATTCATGGGACTGAATGGTCAATCATCCACAAGTTGAGGACGAGGCAACAAAAACGGGAGAAATACATGTGGACCGTGGAGATCGTGGCGTGGACGCAGTGAAGAACAAAGGCAAGTTTAAAAGTATCATGACTTTTTCGTAATATTACCGTCTTAAAATTAAGAGAGCACTGTTGCAAAGTTGTGGAATACGAAATAGACAGCAACATTTTTGTCTAATATTACTTCATTTCACACGTAATACAAGCTATTTTGTGCAATACTACTTGTTAAATGTAGGCCCTACCTGTTCCAATTTCGAAAAAGTTCTGTTATGTTTTATTTCAAGACGGGCAGAAATGAAAGAAGATACGAGCTGCGACGAGACACCCATGTTTCCTTGACAAGTAGAAGCCATAGGTATTTGTCACGCATCGATTTTGTTAGTGTTAGGTTGTAAAGTGTCGGTGTAAGTTCCAACTTTCAAGTCATATTTAAGCGTTTGTTTCCACCATCTGTCAGTCTCGTTAACGTTTGGTTCAGCCTGGTCGTGAATGTACACACGTGGCCGTGATTTCCTGTGTTCCATTTGCTGTTTACGTAAGGGGTTTGCTTTAGTGGGATTGAATGAATGGAAACATCATGGAATGTTCGTGTGTGATCTTGGAGGTTGTCGCCGAGGCCCAGGGAAGAATGTGACCACAGACGCATACATTTCAAGATTCAAATAACCCACTAAATAGAATATGTTGAATGGGTTGATTTCGTCCATTTTTACACCTTGGCTAATTGAGGTTCTGGTTTCGGCTTCATTTGTGCTCTTTTACCGTAAGTCAGTCTTCAACATTCGGAACCTGCAAAGACAGAGTCCAAACCTGGCTGTAAACTTGCGTCAGACCGTTAAGCCAGCATTTTACTGCAATTGTGTGGATTACGAACCTTTAGACTCCAGTGATACAATTTTAGAAAAAAGTACCCAGGGTGTTTTTAGTCTTTTGAAAAAAACAAAGCAACAATCTTTGTTTCTCTTTCCTCTGACCCTGGTTAACTGTGGGGGAATTAATTTTCCCGTCCTCCGACCCTGCTTAATGCAATAAATGAAAAAGTGCTGGCCATATAGATGTTTCCGTCCAGAAAAAAGGGTCAACTATTGGGCCATAATCTCCGGAGACAGAGACCCAAAGTAAGCCTGACGTTTGAGGAAAGTCCTAGTCTCAAACGTTCCCCTCTGGGAGCGCTCCCCGACAGCCATGCACGAAGGATCATGATACTCACCGCAGACTGAGCCTTCTCTGCCTCGGCCAGTCTGGTTTCGTTGGTAGTCAGCTTGTCTTGCACCTGATCCAGCTCGGCTTCGATCGTCTTGATTTTCGACTGCAGTTCCTTGATCTCATCTTGCGCCTGAAAAAGACAGAATGCACCTAAAAATTAATTCACGAGCCCATTTCAAAGTATTTTTCCACAAAAATGTTATTAAAAGGCAGATTTGGGGCTTGATATTAATGTTTCCCAGAGCTAGCTGTTTGCACCTCAGTGTTTCTGGAAGTGCAGTTTATGAATTCTGCGTTATTTTAAACGGGGGCCCGATGAAAACTGTGAAGCAAAGTTTGTAAATGAACCTCTGTAATATTCAATTTTCCATTCACAGGGCACGTGGATGCCTTTTTTGTGTTAAGCTATCGTGTTAGGTCAATCCAAGAAAAAAATCTTCATTTTTACAGATATTCAAACATCAATATTTAGTAAGATATCTTTTCTTGGCCGATTCGTTGTTATTTCAGGTTATGACTGTAGGCGAGTGAGTTCGAACAGAAAACCCTGTTAAGAAACTAAGGCGCCATACTCAAATTACACCAGCTACAGTAGCCTCATTATTGTGGGGAAAAAAGATTAATAATCGAAGACGTGCACTTTTCAACAAAGTTAACTAAAAGCAGAGTAAACTTTGCCCGAAATGTGTTGTCCAGTAACCTTCGCGTCGTATGCTCTTAATTGTATAAATGCACTTTTGGACAATGTAAATGAGGAACTTTTTTTCAGTACTCGGTTCTGTGCACATAATGCGTAATATGAAGCCTGTCTGATCTCATTAAAGAGTAAGTTCGTAAGTAAAAGCTGTCAAAATCTTTTTTTTTACAAGTCTCGGTTGTCGTCTAGAGGAGGGTTTACCAGTCCTTGCGTCATAAAGGCGACGGAGGCCTTGAAAGCACTACCAGCGAAACACAGAAACGTCTTTTGGGACTCTTGGTGCAGCCGTGCCCCCTGTCAAATATTTTCCTTTTTTAATTAACGCTTCAGATTTACTTAAGCCGTGCTTTTGTATTTCGTTTGCTTTTGTTTTGTGTTCGTTTTCGCTATCCAACCCGAACTGACATGGTTATCACACTTGGTTTTATTGACGTAACAAGTTTTATTTGTCTCTTATCCGTGAAGCAGGAAAACGCCCCTCGCCCACAGTGGTCATTGTAATTTGCTATCTCTTCTTTTTTTGTTTCCATGTGAAAGCACTCTTTTTAGGGGGGGGCGTAAATAGTTGACTGGTAGTGTTGAGCGTGTCAGGGGAAGCGGGTTAATGTAGCCGTTCTTTCTCTCTCTAGACCACTGAGGCCCGGGTTCGAGTCCCGGCTTGGCCCAGCCCAGGCTTTATGTGCGTTTGGTTTCTAGTCCATACTCGCTCTCACGGGTTTTCTCCAGGTACTCCGGTTTTCCCCGCCTCTGAAACTGGACCGTCTTTCTAACGTCCGTAACGTGATGCTGATTAATAAAGGTTATGGATAAACATGTAGTTATTGGCGCAAACAGCCCGAGTAGCTGAAAGCACCATTAAAACAACAGCAACAAGTTGAGTGTGTTAAATTGATTTTGGCATTAGATGGAGAGAGTTGTCTGAGAGTGTCCGATTTATCAAATGTTGTTGGGTTGTTCCCTACCGAACCGACAGGCGAGTGGAGCACAGCCACCGCTGGTACAGGCTAAAGACCCAAGAAGTAAGCGTATAGTTACGGCGGCACTCTCCGCGAATTGACCGGTCTTCGCACGGCGTCAGCCTGAAGCCTAAGTGATGTTCTCCTCCCCGAATTACTGTAAGTTTTACACCAGTATAGTTTTCTTGGTAATTGCTTGAAACTGAACGAGTTCATCATGATATTTTCTACCTGGTAATGTTCCGATTCGATATTGTGGAATGACCTTAAAAGTCCAGCGGTCATTTTTGGAACTTGTGTTTGACACGATATTGAGAGTTTACTTATGTGTCTGATCCAGAGGATCAGAGAGTTGTAGTCTTTTCGGTTATCTCAAATTATAATCTCAATTTAATTTACCTTTTATATTCATATTAAAGAAATTTAATGTTTAAGTTATATCTACTCGTCTCAATTCATGATAGTTACGTTTCTCGAAGGAAACTTTGTGACAACCCTTCAGCAGTGCGACAAAGGGACAGGTTGTGCCGTCTCTTGAACGTTATTGGCGGTATGGTGGGCGCAACGCCCACGCAAATTTAATACCAAACTGTAAGGGTTTTTCATGCCTTTCGTGGGAAACCTTGGGCGACCGTCGAGAATATCAACAAAACACCAAAGCTGCTAATATAAAAAAAAATCCTTATATTTCACTCTTTTCCCACAATGAAGCGCTATTACATTAATCGGTATCGATGTTTCTGTAACTTATTACTGACAAATTCCTTCAGTACGAAATTACGCAGGCAAAAAATGCTTTACTGCCAGCATAGGAAGGCACAATTATCAGAGCTGTGCCAAAAGCACCTTTGTCATCCGCGTTTCGTGGCTCCCATGTCGGCCAAATCCTTCCTGATGAAGCTTCAAGTATATTATATGCACATCTATCGGGCAGAAAAATGTACCGACGGTTTGTTGCTTATGAAGTCTTGAAGCCATTCCAGATATCTTCAGACAGCTTCGGACACTGCATTTTCGATGCTTCGATCAAGGATGCACGGTCTTCATTTGGAAAAAAAAATCATAATTGTACATGTGCCCCCCCCCCTGCACGCCAGCCATGTTGCTCTGTGGTGCTCGAATCTAGGCAATCAATCAGCACCGTTACTAGATTGTCCAACCGAACTTGAAAGAGACAACAGTTATAACACACCTGCCTTCAAAAGCAAAGAGACAAGATTAATTATAAATTACAAATAACTGAATAAACAAAAGAGCCCATTTAGAATTCCTTCGCTTGTATTGCATAGATTTTTTCCTATTGTGAATTCGAATGATCATACTTACCGCTGAAAGCTGTTGTGAATTGAAAAGTCCGAACATGGTCCGAAAGGCAATTTTTTAAATTCACCAGTGAATAATGCAAGCACGCCATTTCCATATACATTAAACAATTGAATTATGGACCTGAAAATGCATGGTCAAATTATTAGGACAATGAGCGATGGTCACAAATTTGGCTGGCTGATCTATAAACAAAAAGTACATGAAAACAATGAAGATGACCTCTGCAACCTTGCACAGCAGTGAGACCTCCCTTGAAGGAGAAATTGAAAAGCAAACGCTGGTCAAGATTTAAAGAAAAGCAGAGGTTGGGTCAAGAAAATGTCCTTTTGTGTTTTTCATTTCATTGTATATGAATACAAAATTCAATAGCAGAAAAGAGTGACGGCTTTAAAAGTCGTCAATGAAATTTTGAAAGCGATCGGGAGCCAGTAAACAGTTTTAAGGCAGAATTTCTCGTTTCTTCATTATCTTATTGTCAAATCGACAAAGAAACCTAAAATCCAAGAACAAAGTGAAGGATGCTGTTATATTTCTCACACTAAAATCAGCGAGTTCATAGCTGTGATAAGACATGAAGCTCGATCCCAGAAAATGAGAACAGCTTCGTTCAAACAGCCGTTGTATTCTATTTATTTGGGCATGGAATGTGGATTGGTATGCGCGGTATGTGCCTCGTTTGGGCATACCCTTGCTTCATATAATCAGGACACACGACTAGTAGTAATGGGCGGGTGCGAATGCGACGACCGTTCCGTGTCTCTAACACAATAGATCACTAAAAATAATTAATACACGACATTTTATGGATTTAACTTCTACAGATCTCCAGATTAGATATGGTTGTGGTTGAAGGGAACAATAGAAATTTTAAAACAGTTTTCCTGACAATGTTCTCTGCACAGTTATTTTGTGATTTAGACATTTCTGGGCAATACAATTTACTACAATATAGTAGAAAGAGAATAAAAGGATCAAATCTACTTTCGTATTCCTTGAATTGATCAAAACATATAGCAAGGTCAAAATAGCCTTACAAGTAAAACCTAACCTGCTTTGAAAATCTTCCCCCTTATTTCTGTCTCTTTTTCATTAACAGTAAAGGCTCTCCCCTGACTTGGGGAAAAAAAGTTAAATGACAGACTAGTACGAAGTCAAGTCCAAAGGCGGGGCACTGCCACGGCATTTTTGTCTGGCAGCAACTTTCACTTGTGCATTTACACTTTGTTTTGTCTTTCTGGAAGTCATGGTTCTCTTCAGCGGACTTGGCTGACTGGAATGGGCCCAGAAAACACTCAGGGAGAAAGCCAGGAGGCCAACCAAGGATCGAGATCCTGAATGGTGGCAGACAGCTCTAAGCATAGAGCATGAAACTTGCTCTAATCTCTAAGGAAGGAAGTTGTCGTGAGTCATAAAATAATGTGGTCCGGACACGGTGGTACACGGGTTGTTGTAAAATGTACAAGACGAATTCGCCTGGTGCCCTTAAATAGCACAGTCAAATCGTGTCAGAACTAATCACCTCTGTTCAATTTGTCATCTCTAGTATCGAGTGGTTTAGCCCTCGACAGATACTAATCCTGGTAAATTTACTCAGGCAAATATTGCAATGTGTACCAGATCTTCTGGTGGTGTTGAGTTTGAGCTAAGACCAACTTGAAGATTTACTTCAACAAAAGTCCTGGTTGTCAAGTTTGGCTTCAGTCGGGATGATGGTATTTCTACTTACCACCTCCTCTCTCTCGAGGGCTGCCCGCTTTTCGTTCTCCGCCGCATCCCTTGCATCCAAGGCATTCTCCTTCTCCTGCTTGAGAGCCTGCATCTTCTTCTTTATGGTCTCCATTTTGGCAGTATTTGTTCCAACCTCCTTGTTTGCCTTCCGAAAAGAGCGAGCACCGTGCTAATGGCGTCGAATCGAGTGGAGTGTGGAATGTAGTACAGCCGGCCTACCCCCGATCAAGGAACGTGGAGGAAAAGACGGACCGCCGCAGTCTGTGCCGTAACCTTCTCGAGTGCGAGGAATGTCAGGGGTGTTCTTGAACCCAGACAGTACCGGGGAAGTTTTTGCACGATCTCTGCACAGATTACCTCAGCGAGGAAGAACTCTGCGGTTGCGCAGGGCCTCACGTGGTACATTATCAGCCAATGGTGAAGGCCGGTCTCTGAGGACCTTTTCTGGCACTCGGTGAATGAAGGCATTCGTAGTATGACGTATGGCTTGATAGTCTCAGACTGTGTTGGCACTACGGATATACAGGCCGCCATATAAGGGATTCCCTTAGCTTGCGGATACAGCTCGCGCACACTTCCAATATTTGCTTGTTTGAAGTTGTTGTGTGTAGAATGATAATTGGTTTAATCCGAAGCCCGCTCTGCAGTTGATTTTTTGTACACATTGAACACTCGGTGGCTATGGCTTATTGGAATGAAATTAAGTTGAAACCGAAGATGTAATTAAACCTCGATCAAAGAAAATAAGACGTTTTTCAGTTTTCATAGCTTGCAGGCAATCGAATTTTTACAGCTTGAAAAATGATTGATTGTTACACGTGTATACCTTAGCTAGGCCAAATTAAGCAACATTGAGAGAAATATTGGGCCCAAATGTCATATGGATTACTAATTATAAGTCAACGAAGACACTGTTTACTCTTACCTTTTGAAAAGTGACACACTCGGGTTGCCTGTAATTATGTGTCCTCCTGAAAGACATACCCTTTCGGCAGCAAATGCTGGAGTTAGAAATTTAAACGGAAACAGTGTTTTATACTAAAAACGTGAGTCTCGTATAACAGTGGCACATTATTCAATTTTATCTCAAAATAGAGATTAAAAGAAAGCAGTTTTGAAACCAGCAAGATTTTACTATGTACTTGATGTCAGGGGATTATCCATTGCCTAAGGGGGTGGAGTTAGGGGATGTAATAACCTACATGCAGTTTCAAGTGTCAGTGCTTCGAAGTTCCAGATATGGATATCTGTCTTTGCCCTTTGGACAGAGCCACTTAACCTTATTATTCTATCAAACTGGAAAATAATTATTGAGGGCTGATTTCGTCATTGTCCTCATTTTGGCCTTTTATAGTAGCAAAATGACAGCGACAACGGCCACAATGTATGACAGCACAACGTTGCTTGCCCATACTTAAAGGGCCACGCATTTCAATTTTAATGCAGTCGTTTTGAGTGCACAGTCGTCTCCGCTTTTTCAATTATCGTTTGCCATTTTATAAGGATAGTTTGATGCCTTTAAATTTAATTTTTTTTATTCTTCCATGCATATTTGCATATTCATGATCAAAAGTGTGATGACATTTCGTCAGGAAGCATCAGGGCTAGTCGTACTAACTGTCAGCACCCCCAGATTAGTGGCCGGAATTTGGGATATTTTGCTTCCTTAATGTTTTGTGCCTTTGGTGATCTACTGTTGCTTCAGTGCATAACGATAGGGGAGAGGTAGTCAGTGAGCCAATTTATAGATACCGAATTTAAACAGGATAACTCTAAAATAGACGGCGGTTTCCTTCAAAGACGCTCGGCAGCAACAGCGCCCGTAATTGTTTCTCATGGAATCAAAAGCGGTAATTGTTTTTTCAATCATAATGTAACCACAAAGAGATTCCAAACGGTGTTCATACGTTTAAAAGGGATCTCGAAAGTTGCATAAAATGTAATACTAAAGTTTTTAAAATTAAGTTCAAGATTTACCATTAATGGAATTTTGAAAATGAAAACCCCTCCTGTTAAAATCTAAAAAGGTGTCGTAAACTCGGGCCCTTTAACCTGAACTGACTTGTGCCAAGATGGCCCTGAATCGATGAACAGACACGTTGACTCGTAATTCTTAAAGAATCCTCATTCATCTCGTGCCAACGGAAACAACCATGGGCCGCTTGGCATGGCCTGCTAAAAAAAAAAAATAAAGGCAGCAATGTGCAAATCGATCATCTGGGTTTAAACTCAAGGTCAGTCCTCGGAATTTAAACGACAGTTAAAACATATTGCATCTTGCGCAGTTTCTCAGTATTCAGCGGGCAATAAATACTAAACGACGCGTCAGTGGGTAGTTGGAGATTGAAGCTGAGTTCGTGCTTTTCCACCTCAATTTCACTGGGACCTCCACATTGATACAGGTATAGAACTCTTCGGAGTGTTTTCACGCGTTGTATTTCAAACGGGCTGCCTTTGCCGACAAGCCAAACAAATTGTTTATCATTCCACCTCCCTATCCCTCACAAGACTGTGCAAGTTCAGACAAAAATCATCAGTGGTAGTAAAACTGTGATAAAAACTGTCGTTTCCCCTTTAGTTTGGAACCTCCGTGCCCTGAGGTGATGTGCCGCTGTTTCTTTAACCCCAGCTCACGAGCAGTTTGTCAGTGGTGTCTACATGCATTTCCTTGCGTCGCATTACCACTTGTCTAAGCTGTCACAGACGAATCCAGCGACGTTTCACAGGACATTCCCCGACCGCTTTTCGCCAATGGCAGGGGCCAGGGCTAGGGCTCCATTGTTTTTCTGTTTCCCCTCCTAAGTTCCTCTCTTTTCAGAAATGGGTTTAAAGGCACCAGCATTTAGCTTCAACCCTTAGACGGGCCATCAAAGGTTACCAAAACATTGCCACAATTTTTGCCCACCACTAAGATGGTTGTGGATCCACCTTTGGGCGGGTCCACTGCAGAGTAAGCGTTTCCATGGTCACCAGATTCGTCTATGCATGGTTGATTCCTACCGTTAATACATACTTATGTTTATACTACCAATAGTGTGCACTTATGAATATAATGCTATGTTTCGCTGACTTCATCGTCAAATGAGACCACTGAGACAGTGGCGTAGCCACCGGGAGGGGGGTCTGTGGTCACGTGCCCCCCCCCCCAATTCCAGGTGCCACTCCACTAAAAAAAACGGATTTAATGGATATTGAACAAGACCGACGAAAATTTGCCCCCCAAAAAACAACACCATTGAAAGCTGGTGCCCCCCATAAGATATGCTGGTGCCCTCTTGCGCCCCCTCCCCACCAGTAAACTCCTAGCTACGCCACTGCACTGAGAATTTGTCCAACACCAATTTTGGCCAAGGCAAGTTTCTAACTCCACATTTGTCAACAAAGTTCAGGCTGCATTAAGTTAAGGAGGACTGCAACATTTGCAAACTAATCTCATGTAGATTAATGCCATCCCAGTGAACATACCAAATACTTGATACATAGCTTGGTTTTCTTCTGGAGTAGATCTTGTAACCTGAAACATTCTCATTCCCTTAAGGTCGTATCAGCGGATTGAATTTGCCGACCAGACGGGCAGCATTATCACAACCCACTTTTATCTCGGGAATGAATTCTTTGCATAATAGAGCAACTTTGAGTTCTTTTCGTTTAGTTTAGCATGTTTTCACGAAAAACAATGGTCTAGACCATTATATGACTTGCCAGTAACTAAATCCTATGTTGCTAACCCTTATTAATAACCGAGGAGAGAACCTTTCATTATATTCTGATATTTTGCCGTAATCGCACGATTGACCCAAGATGGAAAACTAAAATTTGGCCAATTTAGAGCAGAACCAAAATTCTTAACATTTCTTGGTAAACAGTAAAGAATGAGAAAATATTTGTCATCAGTCATCAACGCCCATGACATAATTATGCTGATAATTATACTCAACCGGTCTGCCATGTACATTCTGCTTTACCAGCTGAAGTCAAGCTTACCGTGCTTGACCGCATGGATGCTCCGAGCACAAAGCCGACAAACGTGCTGCATGAGTTCGAGTTTTGAGTGTAATTAACAAGGCTCACTCTCAACATGTTTGCGTGTATAGCGCTCTCAGCATCTCCTGTGACTCCAAACTTGTCAAGGTGAAATTCACGTTTGGTCTTAAGTGATCACACTGGAAAGTGGCAAGCTCCATCCTGATTGCTTGTGTTTACCACGGCACATCTCTGGATCGCGCAAAAACAAGCCTTTGACTTCAAGAGTTCATCCAGAACCTAGATTTCAGGGGCTAATTTTTTTCGGGGTGGGGGCTAATTTGGAACCTGTCGCTTAACCTTAAAAGGGCTTTCAGAGGGGAAAGCCACATTCTGCATTCTTGGACACACTTTTTACACACTTTCTGAATGAAGGGAAAATGAAATAAACCAATTTTTGTTTTACATGTATTTATACCCTTGGACACGCAGAAACAAATAATTCAATGGCATGTGGTCAACGATCCACCAATCAGATAGCGGGAATTTATGCAATCGGGTATTACATAAAAGCTTTAACACACGGACAGAAGAAGTAATCGTTATCTAATGGCACCTATATATTCATAAAAAATTAAGACAACCACACAACCGACAAAACGGTTATGTTAGCCGAGTACCCCACAGGGAAGTTCATAAATCACGCGACCGCTGATTTCATCGGCTGCCACCGAGCTGATGAGTTTGTATCCGTAATTGGCCTATCACAATCATGAACGACGCCCTAGCTGGTTCCCCACAGGGGAGTCTGAGCCTGACGAGCTCGTGATGTGTGATGGAAAAAGAGTTCATAAGAATCT
This sequence comes from Acanthaster planci, assembly GCF_001949145.1. Next base: position 2,367,563 of record NW_019091361.1, read on the forward strand.
GACTGGCTGCTGGTACTCATTCCACTTTAAAACACACTGTTTTAGAATGAATGCCGTCCGCTGCCAAATATAACCGGATCGAGGATTCTATTCATAGACGTGACAAAGATCTTTAAGATTCCAAAAAGGAGGCCACTGCATGCACAGTATAAATAGACAGCAAAAGACAGGCATCCAATTAATGAACAAAAATTTCCAAATGAGATTGGCATGACTTATGCTGTGACATAAAGGTTGGGTCATCTTCTATTGCGCGTTTTCCCCTTGAACAAATCATTCGTTATCACCCGTTTTTCAATCAAGACTCGAAAAAAGTGGTTCCATTTTGGATTTCTGACAGAGCACCCTTTTCACGCACACATCGGCCACATTGTAATATTATTGTCTCTTCTCATCACACATTCAAGTTTTACTTTTCAATCGTCTATTAGATAGACAATCAGCTTTGTGTTTGTTAAAAAATCTGTGCTTTTCATTACGTGTTTGCCTCTTGTAAAGGGCATCAACGTACTGATTCCAACAAAATATTTGAAGAAGCCCGGGAATCGGTCACGTGCTCCACACACGACTCCTGCTTCAAAATATTTGTAAAATTAGAGTGGCAATATTCATGGCATATTCAACATTCACATTCACAGCAGCTGCAGCCAGACGGAAATTAAAGCCAAACGTCACCAGGGGAAAAGAGGCTGTCTTGGAACTGTAATGGAATGGAGCAGGGAGTGCGAAGTAGCGACAGCTGACTCCAGCGAATGTGACCCGTCTGTAAAGCGATCCGTGTGGCTGGGTAGGTCGACTAGTTCCGCCCAGCACGGATCATTTTGAAGTTTGCATGGCGGGGGAAATTAGGTGTCTTGCTGATTATTTTCCAGAAATCGATAATTTTCTTTTTACTGTTTCGGCGAAAAGTGAGTGGCTTTAATACTTACAATGACAGTGACTAGTTGACAAGCAAAGCTTACAGGGAAGGCCCTGAGGATGGACGGGAAATGTGTGACATTTACCGGTAAGTACCGGTACGCTAGTGCCTGCGAATCGCGACTTTATCCTGAAGAATATTACTCCAGTTAAGGCCATCATGCCACGTCTAGTTGTGTCCATCCCGTGAAAAGATAAACTTTCTTCCATTTTTGGATTTTATTTAAATCGAGATTTACCATTCTCCTGTGGTGTATAGTACAGTACCCTATGAGAAAATCTCGGAAAAGATGCTTCTCGTGGGAGAATGAGGCAATGGAAATGGTAAAACATGTCTGCAGATAAACCTCGAGAAAATCTCCCCATGCTACTAGTGCGGCGTTCCGGGGAACATTTTATGCAGGGGTCAGTTCGGACCATCGCTAGCGCATGAACGTGACAATTTTGACATACCACAAGATGCCCTCGAATGACTCGCCTGCGAGATGCGCATGTTTGGAGCGAGGGTGCGTGGGCCGATTTCGTTGGAATCTTGGTTGCCTTAAGTCAATGCCGTCGAGGCGCCATTATCAAAGTCCACGCGCACTGCGCGTATGGCGCTTGACAAGACTACCGGGTGCTGGGCGGTCGCTATGATTCGAGATTTATCGAATTGTTCGGTAGCCTTTCCTCGAGCACACTACGTGTGATGCACAGACTAAAACTTCAACGATAGCAACGATCGCCTTGAGTGAAAGCAAGAATGCTGAGACGACCAAGAATGAACGTAAAGGGTGACTGAACTAATTCAAGCTCCACTGAAAACAGTGTAAAATCAACAAAGTTTGGAGTCCCATGGCAGGCAACTGAAGTCCCTGAGGCCTCTCAAACAAAAAACAACGTGTTGTTTGGTACTTCAGATTTCATTTAATTTTCAAATGTTAGTAGGTTAACCAATGAATTTTTTAATTATCCGCCCAAAACAAACTCCCCCCCCCACAAAGTGAATGTTCCCAAGTCTTCTCAGCAGCCATTTTTCGTAAACATCCCTCACCTTTCTCAGGCTCTTCTGACAAATATTCAGTTACATTTTTGTCTGCTTTTCCCCAGAGATGATCCTAGGCCATACTTACACACTCCCACAATTTCTTGGCCCACACAGACCCCTCTAGCTCTTTTCGAAATAATTTGCAGGGGTACTTTTTAATTAAGCTCCTCGGCCTGGCCGGGAATTTTCCTTCAATTGGGACACTGCACCCTGAACAGCACCGTCACGTTGCGTACAAGATTAGTCCAGAGAATCACTTCTTAAAGCCATCCAGCCGACTCGCAGCAAATATATCGAAGGACGAATACATGTAAGTCCATAACTGACGGATCACTTGCCTGATAGTCGAAATCAAGGAGGTACCGAAATGGTATAATCCGCAAATAGGTAAAAAAAAAGAGTAAAATGCGACAATATGAAAGATCCCGAAGAGAATGACAAGATGATGGAATATCAAAATACTGAATCCACTGCATCAATTAATGCGGTTTCAAAAACTTGCGAACACAATAAGCCTTTGAATGAAGCTCTTCAAGTTTTTATTTTCATTAAATACGTGGCTGCAATCATATCAATATCGCATGCAATAATAGAAACTCTTGTGATTAATACTGTACTGCAAAAAAAAAATCAAGGTAGTGTCAAAGGAACAGAGATGAAACAAAAATACTTCTTTCTCTGAACGTGAAAACAATTCATTATTTGAAATTCACTTTGATGTCTGTTGTATAGGACATGTCTGCAGAGACTAAATTTGAAATTAAATCTGGGATGGCGAAATGTCAACCCCCTGGATGGCTGAAAAATGTGCTTCGGCCACAGAGGCAATGTAGGCTTCTCGACAGCACAGATCCATGAACTGTTGAGCCAGGATGTGTATATTTTTTAATAATTTCCCCTAATTGATCCACTAGGCTATAGGTAGTTCGATTTCCTATTTGATTTGTATCTGATCGACAATTAGTGAAACCTTCTTCACCAACTAAAAAAAGTAAAATTAACGTCATGAATTTAACCTAAATGCAAGGAATATCGTCATTATTTCGCAGAACATGCAGAACTGAAAAAAAATAAGGTTAACTGCTATCTGCATAGAGGCAGAGCACACATGCTATAAAACCTGAAGTTACAAGTATAATACAATGTAATATGTACACACAAAGTTGGAATTAGTTTTTACTATACAGAAGTTTTGGCAACATCACTTACAAAATATACATCTTTAGTTCCCAATAAAAAAATCTACTTCAAGAGGAAGTCATTTCAACGATCTCATTTTGCGTAAAACCTAGGAATCAACAATATAAATTGAGGATTTTGTTTTAAGTCTGTTATAAGAAAATATACTGACACCTCACCACAGTAAAACTTCCTTTCAATTGAAATTTCTGCAAGTTTGAATTAATCCCCAAATACTGCAAGCGTAGGCCTAGGAACGACGGTGGAGTAGAAACAAATCCTTCAAAAACCAGCGAGTGACTGTCCATTTTTAGACATCCATCACAGGCTTATTTTGTGTGCACGCCACATGTAAGTTTACTAATTGAGAGTAACTTGGAACAAAGAATAAAAAACAAAATATCTGTACTGACTGCTTTCAAAAGTACAGAATACACATATTACATCACTGGCAACTGCAGAGGCACTTTTTGAGTGCTAAGGACGGATTTATCAACAGTTAAAAGAACAATTCAAAATACGACGAATGGACGGAAGCTTTAAGATTAAAATTGAGTTACGGTTATTTCAAGTCAACTGTAGACGATCTTCCACATAAATGTCAAGGGTGGCAAAATGCTGAGGAAGATAAAAAATAACTGATTTAAAGATCTGGAGAAATTTTAAAATCACGCCTGTCCCTGATAAAATGGTAAACTGTGTAATAGCCGCCACTTTGACAGAAAGACTGGTCCTGAATACAAATTGTCCACTAAATCTGGCAGATGCTCACACATTTAAGTACATGTGTTAATACATGTGTTCATCCTCACACAGCAGAACGTTGGGGCCTCAATTTAGGAAAGCCTGCAGTTGAACATAACTGACATTTCATATCAAACACCCTCAGGAGATAAACACTTGTGATTTATCCAAAACCAAAAGAAAAAGATTTGGAATGAGAAAGTGGAAAGTATACCAATCATTGACATTTTCAACAAAAAACAGGAATAAAATGTAAAAAGAGGACTTTTTATGTGACAAGTAAGCCAAAGCCTGCGCATTTGTTAATGGCATTGCATTGTAAAATCAAATACATTAACAAGGAGAAAGGTGTGAAACATAAGTGAACATCTTAAAACCAGTAACACAAAAACCCAGAAAATACATGGTGGTCGTGACTCAGAATAAATTCACACTGTGCATTTCCCAACATCAAACAGTTGGAGTCCAACTGCAGACTGCAACCCAAAAACTCAGTACAGCATCAAGGGAGGGTCATTAACAGTGTATGACTGCATCTTAGATATCTTCTGCAGTCACAATGTTTAGCTTTGGTAGGATGAACATTACGGGAGGCTTGATACGGAAATGTATGTACATGTACATGTATTGCATTATTCTACGTGAAAGTAATCAGCTCGAGCAACTCGCTTAGATTCATTTCACCATTTACACAATTAAACAGCACACAGTTACCAATCGGGTAGTGGTTACAGAAAATAACCCATCAAATGCGGCCCCCCCCCCACCGACAAAATGTTCACTTTGAATGTCTTGAGTATTGACAAGAAATAGGTAAATTCATTACCATGTCAAAAATATGTACCATTAAATATAAATAATTCCCAAAATTATTGCTAACCAAAACACATATGGTCCACCTCTGAGCAAGTTGTGTACCTGATGTTACAGTACATGTACATTGCTGGACAGATGTACTGTTACAAGAACAGCTGAGAAATACAAATGCATGTAAACCATAAGTAAGTCTGTATACAATGTACATGAATGTCATGCAAGCACTCAATAAGTATTTTTAAAAAAAAATTGTTACAGGCAGAAAATCTGGCAGCTATTAGGTATGTTCTAGTGCCCTGTACTCCAGTGGCTATGTGCAGCAACGCTTTCCTCAAAGTGACACCTGTGCATTGGTGAGCGCTCAGTTTCAGTGGGCAGTTTTTGAACAGATAAACAAAAGGACTAGAATTGGTGATCGTGACATGACATTCATAAAACCTCTCTTGAACTGTGTTCAACCACGCACTTCGTTGGAATTCACTTTAGTTCTCAAATGTGATTAATTGGGTTTCCACAATGATAACCTAAGGGCACACACATTGCAGTTTGAGCACTGATGTCCCAAGTGCAAAACATATTAGGCTTAACAGAAAATAATAATCAGATTTTACAAGTCACGTTAGCCTTAACCATGCTAGGCACGTGCTAAAAGAAAGGAAAATGGAACACTTGATGTGCTATGTCTGTATTTAACGATCAAGCTTTCTGTAAGCGAGATAGCACAGAGGTTAAAAGGCACAAGCTGCCCTTGGTAGACGACTAGTCATTTACAGCACGGACTGTTCCATTCTCGTGGATCAGTGGCGTACCCAACAAGCAACAGACACACCAGACAGCCACATGAAGCCACTCTCGTTATCTGACAATAGAGGGCGTCCTGTACCGGTGTACCTGGCTGTTTCCAGTCGGTGACGTGCTCAAGATGAATTCAATGATGTCGCTAGTCCTGGTCGAGGTTGTCAGCTCAGCACCACCGCATGGTTCTCACGCATTTCAAGTTGCTGTATGCAAACGGAGGGAACAGAACAATACGCCTGCATATTACATTTGAGCTAATAGGATAGCTTTATGTCAAATTTTTGAAGTCAAAGTCTTCACATTTGGGGAAGCCAAGGCCTGAGGGTAGTTCCGCAGTAGCCAAAAGAAGTACTGAAGTGCGATATGTTATTAGAAATACTTGATATTCTACAGTCATGGATTATCCCTGCTCGTGCTAATTAGAAGAAATAACATCCCCAAGGCCACATGAATAGACATGTTTACCTTTAGTCTCAGTGTGTTGGATGTACCTCTTAGTCTTTGTGATTTTGTTGACCTGGAATGGATAGAGAACAATAACATTATCATAATCATGAACAAAGCAGCTGCAGTTAATTTAAACGACTCTCCCAACTGATGACCACTAATGACAGTTACACTTGAAACAAACACACCTACATCAGCATTTAGAAAAGATTTTGAGCTCTTAAATTTACTTGGACTTAAACATACTTCTCAAATGAAGCTTTTCAATCTGAGACTCCCTTTGTTTATTTTCATACAAAAGTGAGCTCATTAATTTCGGATTTAATCCACATTAAACACTCTTCTCAAGTAAAACACAAACATTTGAGCCCCATAAAAATCAGAGTTGGTCACCGGAACACAAGAACTCTCTACACAACACAATTTATATAGCCTTGAAAATACGCTCTTAGTGACAGAACAATAATGCCAAGGGAGTAAATTATTCACACATGCCTTAAACCTGACAAACAACTGCTCAACAACAGATTCACTCCAGTCTATTTATGCTCACACACAATCATACATGACATCTGGTTGTGCAGCAAAACTTTCTATTATTATACAAATCTGTGCAAGCCTGTGACAATGAACAAGAACATTTTCTGAACGGCCTGAGAGTGAATACCACATATCACACGGCATGCAAGGAAACTCTTGACGTGGAACAATGGAGGGCATGTAAGAACTGTAGGGATGTTGGCATTTTGAATCCAAAATCAAGCCTGCTTATATAGCAATCCAAAAAAATGCATCAGCAGCTTCATTAAAAAACAACCGTTCCAAAACCAAACACTCCTATCAATTGCCTGTACACTGTATCTGCTACCAGTTGCTTATTTTGCCCAGGAATTCAGAAGGAATTTCACCCAGACAATGTCATATAGAATTTCGGCTAAAGCGTATATGACCTCTGGCTTTCAATGTACAGAATAATGATTAGATTTACATGTATAATTGTTTTGACCAGCAGGTGCGTCTGTACAAACAACATAATATTTCTCATATTTTAAGGATTTACAGATGTACTGAAACCCTGAAGCACAAATGCAAATGATGGAAATACCTCCCGTTTAAACTTCAAATAAGCATGTGAAGGCCACAGACAACAGACGGCAGCCAAAAGCATATGTATGGCATATTGCAATAGTGTCTGGCTATCTCAATGAAGGGATTCTACAGACCATCAGCTTCACCTTAGAACTTGGCATACTTCATTTTGACATTCCTGAAATATGTTCAGCAACTGAGTAAACAATCACATTACCAGATGCTGCTTCGTTTAAAGGCGGAATACAGAGAAGCTTCAGAGCTCTGCCAACAATTTGGCAAAGACCACTTGGCCTGTCAAGTATTCTTCAAGGGACATATCTTTGGACCCTGGAAACCTTGGCAATGGCACTTTGTCTTTATCAATTTGTGAACAAAAGAATAATGTATAAAATTACAGAAAAAAGTAGCTTGATGTGAAGGCCTTTTGGCTTGGCACTCTACATGTATGCGTAAATTATGTTAAATGGAGATGGTCGAATTCAAGGGGGCAAAAATGGAAATGTTAAATCTATCCTCTACCCATTTTAGTGTTTGAACAATTATTTATATTCAACAAAGAAATTCATCAGATTTCTTCCAACTGACATTATGCATGATGCGTTGATTTATCAAAATCGCTATTTGCAAATTATGCTGATTTTTAGAACAACACTTTCAAAACCACCTTCTGGAAAGGCACCCACGAAGCTTCAGCAATAAAATCAAAACCTGCACATTCATGTTTTGCCACATTCAAAAACTTGACAAGAGCAAAGGATGACAGACTTTTTTTTTTATCTTAGCTGGTCTCTGCCTGGCTGAATGAGCAGCAGCAGCAGCAGCATAATAAAGCCATGCAAAGGGGACAAGCCACACACGCACACATTCATGCCGGTCAGACCTACACTTGAGGCTTGGCCGTGCCACGCCCGGCATCGGCACGCACAAGGATGTATAGTTGGGCCTGTGAGACAGTTTCAGGGCCACGGTGGGCAGGCCTGGGGCCTTGTGCTTATTGCTGTGGGGTTAAGGGGGTGAGGGGTTACAATTAGAGGGTGGTTAGTACAAGATGTTAACACAAGGGCATGTATATTTGCAGAGGCACTGAGCTCTGATGGAATTCTTTCTCGCAGTCTGCCCATTATGCACAAATCAGAAACCACGGATAAATTAATGACAAGTGAGGAGTGGAAGTGATTAAAACTTGGTATTACAGGTGACATGAAGGAAACATATTAATGATATTTACAATCACGTGAAAGCAATGTTTCTGAGGAAATAAGCAACTGATATAGAGTGTGTGAGCCTTGGGGTTCTTTTCTTCGAGGAATGTGCGCGATAAATGGTCCTCTTTTAACAGCAATGAAAACATAACAAACAGGGTCAAAAATAATCTCGGGTCTCTTTTTATGTCACGATACACTATTTTCAAATGAAAATGTGTCTGACAAGGTATGGGTTTACCTGACTTGACACAAAAGGATGCTATCTGCCCACTCCATATCTAAAACTTGACAACGAGATAATGTCATATAGTGCAGACAACTGAAAGCACTAGGTTTGTTTGAGGGGGGAGGAATTGTTAGCAAGTTAATATTTTCTTAAAGATCAGTCAATTGAAGGAAAGACCACTCAATGACATTGCTTATTTAATACTAGTTGGTTGAAAGAATTTTTAGTATGATTTTACTTTTTCAGTTTTGAATTAATTTCATTTTTGTTTCCTTCTTTTCAAATTTTCCATATTCAAAATTTTATTCTATTTAATTCCAGTACCACAAATGCTCTTTTATCCCAATGATTTCTAAAAAAGGAGAACAAAAATTATGACAAACACTGCTTTTCTGCACATGGAAAAATTCATTATCTGACTTTAAAAAGTTGCACGTTTTGAATTTTTTACATTTCTCCTGAGGTTTAACTGGAGCAGCGACTTTTGAATTAAAAGTATCTTTCCTGAAGAACGTCCACTAATACAGATGTCATAACCAGACATCGATCAATGATTCCTTAAGGAGGAATTAACTCAGAATGACATTCCCTCAAACCCTCATCATCTGTGAACAATTTCTGAGAATGAAATTTTTCAGCACAGGCCATTGTATCTTCACAGATAGATAAGATTGCAATCACTGTTTGATTTTGATAAACGTATTTTTCGGTATCCAGGATCAAAGTCTCATTTTTCGGTTGGAAGCACTTGATATTCTCTATGGTACTTCAGAAGTCCAACACCTTGTCAGGCAGTAGTGGTGGTGAATTGCGCCCTCTTGTGCTTGGCCTTATCAAGGTAAGTTAATTCTTGAAAGTGTGATTTGTTGGTAATAATACGCAACTAAAGTGAATGCTGTGTTAGTATTTTAGAGAAATGAATGAAAGGTTTACTCAAAAATAAATCATGTGTTATTTTTTTTACACAATTTGCATCTATGCAAACCACCATGAACAAGAATGTCATCAAAACGTGCAGGTACCAACTGGATGGCCAAGCTATTAATTCACAACAGCAATACACACATTATTTTATGCATTAGATTAATGTTAGTTTTTCCTGCTAGTTACTGAATCAAAGAAACAAGCGGGCCCTCCAAAGCATCAAAATATTGTCATTTCTGACGGAATGTCATACGATAGCCAGTTTCATTATAAACTCGCTGTTTATAAAAATACAAATATACAGCATTATTAAAGAATGTGTTAATTTGGGTCACTGGGAAATAACTAAATCTTCAGAAAACCAAACTTTACCTTAGATAGCCGTCGTTCATGTTGGCACTTCCTAATCGCTCGACCCGCCCTACAGAGTGCTTGCTGCCTGCCGACCCCAGCTCAGGCCTGTGCAGGACGGGCGCCGGTCCCGAGACCACTGAGAGGTTGAGTGTGGCCGCACCGCCGGATGTGGGGCTCTGGGTGACACGGATCAGGTTGGGGAAGTTGTGGTTGCTACTGGCGCCGCCGATGTAGATGTTGGGTGGTGTGGCACACATGGCCACCGTCGTGAGATTGGTGGTGCTGTTGACTGCACCGATTCGCGGGTTGTGTCTTGTGTGATTCATAGCTGATGAGGATAAGAAATATTAACAAATACATGTAATTATTCTACTCAGGACACATGTACATATTGAATGTTTACCAAAGAAAGGGTACCTAGTCTATTTCCATCATACAAGACGCATGCAGGCTTTAACCACTGCAACTTTCAATTTTTTGAATATTTTAGCCACCCTTTCATACCCCACCAAAGAAAAGTATGGTGGTACAATCTGAAAGCTCAGGCATTATGCCAAATAGCCCTAAATATATGCAAGAGGGTAAATTGGTCTCTAATTTAAAGAGGACAATTTAATTACAAGCATTGGCTGTTTGAATCAATTGTATTTGAGTTGTACATACATGTAAAACTTTAATGGCTTCTTTTTCCAAAATTCTGTTGTGTATAATGAAGCTGAAACATGGATGTGAAAATCATGGTAGGGAAAGGAAACTACACGTAGCTGAAATGTGATTTACTTCTACATTTTGAATCAGGCAGGCAAAGAAAGACAGTTTCGTTATGCAAACCCAAAGTTCTGCCTGATGGAATAAACTTCTTGGTATGGGTACTTACAGGGATCTCTTCTTTGATTGGCATTCGCACTGAGTATCCTTCTCTCCTGAGGGTGGTGCAACACAGCCCCGCTTGCGCAGTCCCCGCACCGCCAATCATTCTGACCCTGCGTGGTGGATGTTATCAACCTGCTGCCCCCGCCTGCGTTGGCCATGCCTCTACCCTCTGGGTCCAGCAGGTGCGCCAGGTGCTTCCACTCCACCTCGGGCACCACAGTGCTGGCCAGCCGGGCCTCACGACCTCCGGACGGGTACCCCTTCCTGGGGGCAAAGCGGTACCTCTGCTGGAGGGTGGTGGCGGCGGTGGGATTTGGGTTCTGGCTGAGGGTGGATTGCTGCTGTTGACTGTGGGTGGGGACGCGGCCATTTTTCGCCAGCACAGACTGCCACTGGCCACTGGTGACGTGGGCAGGAGGGTGGGGCTGCACACGCATGGCCGTTGATGAAGGCGCTGATATCTAAATGGACAATTGGACGGTGAGAGGGATGGTATTATCGCGGGACTTGAAGGAATTAGTATCAGAAGTATTTGGCTCTCAAGTTAACAGGTGTTTCTCTACTTTTCTGTTTATTAGTGTCCGTTATTATGTATCAAAAGTTAGTTAACCAAAGTACCAATGATGCTCTGAGCCAAATGTCAATGTGCTGCATGACTAATCTGGAGAAACTATGTATTACATGTACATATCATGTTAATGACATTTCCCACCGTTTTACACAAATAGTAAACTTTGATAGACCATAAATGTATTTTTCATGCAACTATTATTTCGATCATGTACACTTCTTAAGCCACACTAGAGGGCTAATTTCATGCATACAGATGCACAGCAACATTTATCCTATTCAAATTGATGGCAAACATGAAAGAATTACAGCTGCATGCCTTCAACGGATTGCAAACAATTATTCAAACTTTTGAAACATTATGGAAATGAATTTGCTGATAGTTATTTCCAAAATTTTCTTTGGAATTCTCAATGTTTTTCATACTCTCCAAAATGGTAATTTAATAGTTTTCCACGACATGTGACTTTCCTCAATTTGTCAAACCATTTTCATATTTCTCCTGAATTCCTGACATTTTTTTTTTTTTCCTAAACTGTAGGACAAAATAATATGACTTTTCCCCAACTTCCCGACTTTTTTAAAGGTTATTTTTTCTCACGACTTTCTAGAACCTCCAATCACCTGCTGTGTGAAAGATGAAGGCGGGTTATGAGCAGCATATGGGAGGTTATTGGGGCGTAGAGCATTGACATCCGGCGGCATGGTGATAGCCATGTGGTCACTGAAGGTCAGCCGGCTACTCTTACCAGACAGGTCCTGGAGCTCATGCTGAAGGAGACAGCGGGAAAGATGAGGCAAGACAATGATGAAGGTGATTACGGATGAGGAATGGGTAAAGGATGGGTGCAAGAAAGGCGATGAAATTGGTGCAATGATAAAAACCACAGCAAGCAGTAACAAAGCAATCTTTCACTGCAGGTGCTTTTAGGCAAGGATGAAAGTGAAGTAGCAGTCAAATTCATCCTATTCTTTCTACTATGTGGTTTCAAAGACTGCGCTTTGCAACTTGGACAACATACATGTTGGAGAATGATCTCCTCAGTGCTGCAGACAGATAAAGATCCCTGACTGGAAGGAATGTGAGAAATGCGCTCACTGGACGTTGAATAATAGTGAAAAGGAAACGTTTGGGGTAAATTGGTCATCTGCAAAAGGCCGGTCCTCTGCAAAAGACTAGTCATTGTGACTTTACACAGAGGCATGTCAAAGGCTGTGGTGAGTACTGCTGCCTGGAAGACTCAGTCACTGCTACATCCAGACAAAGCCAAAAGTTATCAAAAAGCATTCTGAACACATGTAAAAGACTGTAACTCCTAATTATTTTTGATACACACTTCCTCTTTGTGTTCCTGATCTGAATGAGTGGTACTGAATTTTTTTTAAGCAGATGAATATGTGCGAGGTAATGAAGAGGGTAACTATTGAAGAATATCTTAGAAAGTTTTGGTCCTGAATTTGTGAAGTCTATTGAACTGCTACCATCAGCTTGAATGGAAAACTTTCATAAGACTTTGATACCTCACTAATTGACTGCAGAGTCTCCACACTATCCTGCTTTTTCATAGCACTATCCAGATCAACATCCTCCTCTGTCAGTCCATGGAACACCTGGGATCCCAGGGGTGGGTGTGGCATCAAGCCCTGAGGGGGATGGGGTGTAATCTCCCTAGCTTGTTTATCATTCCTTTGCCTAACGTGTACAAAGCGCTTACTCCTGCCTATGCTGTGTACAGTCAGTGGTTCCTGGCAGCCGGCTGGCCAGCATATAACCTTGTATTTGGACCGAACCCGGCTGTCATGTGAACCCTGGATAATGATCTGAGAGGAGCCTGCCGAGTTGTTGTGGGACCGGCTAGCCTGAGCGGCTATGGCTGAGGGATCTTTGACAAATACGTCATTTATCTGGGCCTCATTGTTGGCCAGGTTGATGCTGTATGTGTACACCTCCGACCACTGGGCGCTGGGCTGTCCCAGCTTACGGGACTCGGCTTGGGGAGGGTGAAGGTTGGAGCGGGGTTTAGGGTTGGTTGACTGGGATCGTAGGCCAGGAGGGGTTTCAAGGTGGAGGAAAGCATTCATCTGGTGAGCTACTCTACTGGTGCAAAGACGGCGGGTGCAGAGGTGGGAGGGTTTATTGTGTTCTACAAGTGCCTTAGATGTGCAAGGAAGGAAAGGGAAGAGAGCTAAGTTAAAAGCGTCAAGTTTGGTTAGTAGCAGGCACAGACAGAGAGGGGTTAATCATACATGAATGCTAAATTTCTGAACTGAAAACACCATGCCAATAATTCAAATGGACTAGCGACAATCTTCACAAGGTTGATTTCATAAGAACATAAAACATGCATTTTATCTTGGACCAAAACAATCTTTTTACAATACTTTGATTCCTCAATCTACTCAAATTTCAAGAATCAACAACTATTTCAAATGCAAAATGATTTCTGATTTCTTGTGACACACTTTGATATACAGTGGACCGTCGCTATAACGAACATGACAGGGTTCACACAAAATGTTCAGTGTACCAGTTGTTTGGTACAGTGATTTTCAGTCACGGACACAATTTATAATGTTCGGTATAGCAGTGTTTGTTATAGCGAAGTTCCACTGTACATCAAGATTTTCAAATTCAACTGTGTTCCTGCAATAAAATATGCCAAAACAAACAGGCTGGGAACGAAGTAAAACCAAGCCATGAAATGATCACAACTAAGCCGCTTCGCACACTGCCACACACAGCACACACCTACACCCCCACCCCCACCACCAACGCCAACCCAATGACCTACTTACATTAGCCTGTCTCTCGGCATTCTTCATTACCCCAACTGTGCCGGGTGTGCAGTGTAGTAACCTGTAGACGTGTTCCACGACCCCCAAACCTCGGACGAGGTTATCGCGCTGGAGCAGAGCGCTGACCCTCTCCAGTTCCTCCTCCTCCAGAATGTCCGTTGGCTCTTTGGTGTTAATAAACTCGTGTTCTTGCTTGACCTGCAGTGTGCGCAAAGAATATATCACTTGATGTTGCATGTAAGTTGTTAGACATCTGACCCATACTTAGTTTATGAAAAGATGAATACATAAACAGAGGGACCATAGTACACATTTCTTTTGTATTTGTAATAGGTAAATAACCCTTTCGCACCTCAACAGTTTGTTATGATCACTCTGCATTCTCCTGCCAATTAAAGAAGCAGTCTAATTGTATAAAAGGCACTCAAAATGCAACAATGAAATATAGATGTCCAATTTTAACCCAAAGTTTTACCTCGGTTTGTGAGTTGGATTGGTTGAGACGTTTTCCGTAGGCTACCCTGGGTATAGTGACTCTACTCCGCCGTTTAACCTTCTCTCTGCCGGGACTTTCTGGTCTAGTCCCTTCGGGGTCTTTTCTTTCTGTTGGTTTCTTCCTCAGCATCATTTCAAGTTTTTCTTGTTTCAGCCGGAGCTCTTCTCTTTGTTGTCTTTACAAGTAATTAAAGAAACATCGAAATTTTCTTTACGGATGGAAAATTGGAAAAGCGTACATCATTTAATAAAAAAGTACAAACGTGGCACAGCAACACACTGATGGGTTCATTAGGGAATTTAAGTTCCAAAAAGCCGCCAGTGGATGCCACTTGCAAACAGGGGTTTAAGACATTAACATTAGAAAAGGAGACCAACAGACAGGGAAAGAGAAAACATATTACAATTTAAAGAAATATTTTGCATATACAACATCTGCATAAATTTGTTGTCCGTGAAAGCTGGATAAACCTCATAAAAACTTAAAATAAAGGAATAGGGAAGCTAAAGGACTCTGTGCCTAAACTTTTCCATTTGCTGCTTTCAATGAAAAAGTGAAAATCTTTCTCCGATACTTTAACCTGTATTGATAACACTCATTTTATTTCAGAAAAAAAAAAACATGTAGCTATTATATAAGCTGGTTTTAGTAAACAAAATAAAACATTATCAAAACTGACGAAGAGTTTCTTCTAAATCTTACCTGGCGCATTCTCCCCTGGCTTTGGAGGCAGCTGTTTCTTGGAACAGAGAGCCGCTATGCTGGAAGTATCTGTCATATTTCTCACTACCTTCTCTGGGATAAATCCTAGTGAAACCGCCTATGTGTTCGTCTTCATATTTGATCAGAGTGTCTTGAATTGTCGCCAATGACTCAAGAGATTCCTCTTTCCTATTCCAAGGAAATGAAAAACAAATTTAAAGTACAACAGAACTATGGGTAATTCTAGATATTAGGAGTACAAAAGTGTGACATTTTTGTGCCCCTGTTACATCTGACCTTTGTTATTTGACATGGAAACCTCACCGGAATGGATTTCAAACTATTACTATTTGTTTGGCAGGTAATTTGCATTAATTTATCAATCTTGGAAATTAGAAAGTACGTTCTGAACTTGTAAAATCATACAGGATCACCAAAAAATGGACCCCTAATTTCTGGAATTACCGCTATACAATGAAAAAAGCTTCAAAGAAAGTCATTTATTCACAAGTCACAAATAGCTAAAGAGAGAAGTCTTGACTAATGCTCATGCACCGTACACTTGACAGTTTGATGGAAGTTTTGCAAAAGTTTTAGCGCTCAACATCTTTGTACAGCCCGTGACAATTTAATTTTTTCTCTGTATCATGTCAATGTGACACAAACTAAGCACAGCCAATAGGATGCAGCAAAGGTATATTTTATTTTGGTACTGAAAAGACACGGCAGGCTTACTTGGGTTCTTTCTTGCCCCTATGAAGCAGTCTGTCCTTGACTCGCCTCCTCTCCTCCTCCAGACACTTCTTGCGATCAAACGGCGTCAGATTGATAATGTTCATGGTGTCAAAGAGGAGTCCCTCCTTCACCTCTTTGTCCAATCTGTGATCGGTGTGAAAACTGGGGGATAGGTTCACCTGGAAAGGAATTACAAGAACAATTTAGAAAATGTGCAAAAAAGATTTAACAATCCAGAAAAGGGGAGGAATATGTTGGGTTGACTGTTTAAACAATTGTTCAGTTTCACCACTTTTGCTGGTGCTCAACTGCATGGGAGGCAAATGAAAATACAACTGGCTTCAAGAAAAGACAATTTACGTCATAATCTCTTGTAGTAAAAATTAAAATTCGCATGGTGTGATCTAAACTTCTGTGTATTTAACAGGTAACAGAGGTAGTCAATATGAGATGAAAAATGCAACCAGCATTTGAATGTTTCATGGCTGATCCTATTTTAAAATAATGAGTTTTCTGAATTTTGCACATCCCACAGCAAGATGCCTAAAAAATTCAAGTTCAATTGAATATCAGCCAACATCTACCAAGACTAACCTCCAGCAGCCAAGCCTTTAGCTTCTTGTCCAGCATGATGTCAAAGCCCAGCACCTCAAAGCAGCTGCTGCCCTTGTTGTTGTTGATGTTGGAAAAGCAGGAGCGGTAATTGTGCTTGAGGATGGGATGGGCCGAGATGAGCGTCTTGATGATCACGTCGTACATCTCCTCCCAGATGGCTTCCGAGTCGTAGCCGTTGTCATCAAACCATCTTTGCAAGGTGCTCAAACGTCTGGACGAGATTGAAGGGAAACATGGGAAGGTCTGGTGTCACATTTGATTTTACTGAAAGAGGATTGGTCATCAACCGATGGTTGGAAACAGCACCTGTAACAAACGTCCTGTCACACACTGTGCTCCAGAATTATTATTTACACAGTTGCAGCCAGAGAAGATCTAGATGACTAGATACAAGCACGACTCAGAATGTGCATTTTTCTCAAATGGAAACGGTGTTGCATGGATGCTGTTTAACAAGCGTTACTACAAAATTTGAACCATCTTGGAACATGGTCAGTTTAAATCGGAAATGCACCATGTTCCCAGAAGCACTTTTAATTTGTGGGTTTTCTCCCCAGTGATCTGACCGGATGAGAATTTGAACACTGGATTCACCAACTCATACAAATGCTCACCTTTTACTGCCTTTTTCCTCATCTCTGATGAAGTCAGCACTGTGTTTGTTGATGGCGTAATTTGTTAAATGCATATAGACGTCATCCTGTAACAAAGAACCTCATGGTTGTTTCAAGGCAATTTCAAAGAGATGGTCAATTAGTGACATCAGAACAAGTCACTGCAGATGTTCTTGTATGTCATTATATGAGTACAGTCAAACTCTGATAATGCGAGAACTTTCAATACAATGTTCTGCTTATCACAAGGAAAATTTCAAGTCCCAAGTCTTTGTATTCTTTGCATTCCAAGACTAATAATAACGGATTCACATTAGAAAAAAAAAGGGAACCTGTACAGTCTCAAGGACCTTGTTGTAAAGGTGTTCGATTGTACATGTACTTGACACTTCCATAATCCATTCATACATCAAGTCTTATCCGATTTTAAATGAATACTTTGCCTTTAGTTTTTACTTTGCGGGATTCATTTATTTATGTATTTAGTTACCCTGGAGAGACCTCTCAGGGGTGCCCAGCAATTAAAAATCATTAAAAACAGTAAATATGTACAATGATATTAAAAAAAGTAAACAACAAGATAGCAAATGTTCATCTTTGATCCTGACATCCTATGACTTGTAACAATTCCCAAGTCAGCCAAAACACTAATCCCCGTAACAAGTATGCCTGGTGGTAGCTGGGCCCTCATTACAACATTTGTCAAATCAAGCAAACTTTAAGTGTTGGATTTCAGGGATTTCAGGTTGGATTATGGGGAAGTTGCGACGTGTTGAGCTACCCACCAAATTGCTGTTAGTTGGCTCTGTGTATTTAACCGTAGCAAACCGAGCCAGTCCATCCTTGTAGACGTACACCCTGAGGGGATCGCATGATGTCACTACAACGTAGACGCGAAGATCCACCTTAAACCCATCAATCAAGAACGGCTGCCAAAAAAACCCAAAATTAAATCAAGTGTTTACAATGAACTTGTTTTTCAGTATGATTCAACAAAAGCTCTTTATTCATTTTTTTTAAAAACGGCACTTAAAGGTGCGATGGTTCAGTTATACACTTGAGCTTCTGACCAATTGCAGACCTACATCTTGAGACATTAGGGATAAATCATGGACCATGTGATGGGTCTGAAACCAGGTGGTCCATCTCTCTGATACAACGTTTAGCTAGAGGAGTAGGTACATGTATGCGGGCTTCTTTTGGAAAACCTAGGCCAATTCAGACTCCCTGTTATACGCAAAACCATAGAACCTCATCTACCTGAAAGCCCTGTTTTTAAGTCACATTTGGACACTCAATTTTCGAAAATATAATATAACATTGAAAACATCTCAAAATGAATCTCTGAAAAAAGTGAAGCACATCAACTCCAGAATCACTATACCATTGTCAGATGCAAAATTTGCCACCCCAATCTGACATTATAAAGAAGAGGGGAGTTTCCAAATGATCTTCATCTTGACTTAAATATTCAGCTTCATTAATTTAATCCTCTGCATTGCGACCGTCCGACTCCATGCCGCTTCTTTTCCAGCTAGACACTTCAAAATTCAAAACTACAAGGCCAAAGTTTTCAGTGTTTTCATATACAGTAGTTTCAACAGTAACTGAGTGTGATTTCGGAGCTTTCCATAGAGAGCCAAAAGGAAACTAAGGCCAACGTTTGGATAATGGCCACAACACTGAGCCCTACCTTCGTCAGGTACTGTTGGCACACCATGTGCTCTCCTGGCTTGATGTCTTTGGGGTTCTTTGTGATGGCAATGCCCTTGCCCTGGCATCCGCTCTCTGGCTTAGTGATGTAAGTCTTGTTCTTTTTGGTTCGACAGAAGGCTTGGAAATCACCGTAGCTGGAATAAAAAACATTTAAACCACCACATAAATCACTCCATCATATAATTTCCATGTGGAACAATTTAAAGGGCATATGAATAACAGTAACTGTCGTGATGATTTCAGGACAGCAGGAACTACTTTTGAAATTCTGCGAACTAAACCACACCATTCATTTCTTTTGACAAAATTCTCTTAATAATGGCTTAAAAATGGCTGATCATTTTTGACTCAAATTATCAACATTACAAACCTCTAATTCCACTAAAGATTTTCTAGAATTATTAACCAAACTGTGAGGGTCATTTGACTCAAACATTATAAATGCCAAGCAAATATGAATTTCTGAAAGAACAAATGCTCCAGTGGGCAGACCCTTTGAAATTCAAAGAATCTTCAAACAGTTTGTCCACATACTCTGCAGGAAGCACCCAAGTGCGGGGGAAGATGGCATATTCCTTTGGAAACAACTTGAGCATTCTGGTCAGGTTCCGTCCCAGCAAATCCTTCCGACAGATCTCACCCATACCAGGGAAGTGGTTCACTTTCTGCTCAGATACAGAGAAATTACCACAAATTCAGAATCTTGTTAATGGAAACACACCTCTCAAAACAGAATACACCAAAGCATCAAGTATTAAGCTCGATTATAAACATCTGTGCAATGAGAATCTCATTTTAAAAAATTTACAGCTGACAAATTGCCTACAACCAATTCAATAACCCAGACACTTTATCAAACACTTTCCATTCTTAAATGGGCAATTTGATTTGCTAACTTGGACAAAAGTGTTTCACAGTATGGTTCTTCATGGGCAAGGATTTTCCTACCAACACTTGTTTGTTTCAAGACCTTGCTGAAAATTTTCAGATGCCCTCTGAAGCAGTGCAGTGTAGCTGCCATCCCATCCGTTACGAAGTGTTAGTCCAGTAGAAAAGGGTCTTTTAACAATGTTCCAAATACTCTCGACCATTCCTGCCATCTTACCTGGAATCTCTTCATTTCCATGACCCTTTCCAAAGACACCGTGCAGTCAGTCCACAACAGGTCCAGTCCTCATCATCAGTTACCTCCTTCATGCCAAACTTCCTGGCCATACGCTTGACTATAAAAATGCAAACAAATGCAAATACTTTGCACAAACTGCACAGTACAAATGAAACATGTGACTGGTGCACACCGCACAGGTGTTTGTAAGTAGTAATGAGTGCTACTGAAGGAAACAAAATGATTGCAGGTGTTTCAACTGGAAGAATCTAACAAGAATAAGCATGAAAGTGTTTTCCCCAACTGATACATGTACCAATATAAACACACAGTTTTGTACATAACTTAATGACAACAATATGTGTGTGTGTGTGAAACATACTTCAGAGAAATTGTATTAATAAGATTGATGAAGATGAAATTTTAGACTTACCCGAATCATATTTGCAACCACTTAAGTTTATGCCAATAAACCTATACATGAAGGAAAGAGTGAAAATAAAGCAATTCATTAATATCAAAAAGTTAGACAAAGGAGCAGTGACTGCACATAATTAAAGAAATTATTTACTATATTCATGAAAGCTAGTTTTCTTAAAACAAAGCACTCACTGATTAAAATAAGTATGGGCTCTGCTCCCACAGTAAAATGATTTGTGGGTTTGAACATTCTTGAATATAGCAGGGAAAGAGCCTCACAAGTCTTTACAGAAAAAATAAATGGGGAAAAAAATTCAAATTTCTGCCTTAAATTCACATTTAAAAGTACAAGCACATCACATAAGTAATGCCTGTTATAACAATGCTTGTTATGAAACACACGGTGGTTTGGGGAGCAAAACTGACAATCTTACTTCTTTTTCTTCTTTTTCTTCTTCTTTCCTGTGGATGACTGGACCCTTTCCTTTGCCTCCCTTTCTTCTACCTTCTCCTCAGGCACATCCTCTGCCCCACTGTCTCCTCCTTCTCCTTCCACCTCCTCTTCATCTTCCACATCTTCTTCTTCCTCCTCGTCATTCTCAGGCTCTTCATCCTGGTATTTGGGTTCGTCTTCCAGCAGCTCGTCATACTCCTCAATCCCTTTGTTATAATTGTCTGTCCTGCGTGGGGGCCTGAGGTTTGGTTGGGGAGTTTGCTGTACAGAAGTCTGTACGGCTCCTGGGATGGTAGTCTGGCCTTCGGTGCTGTCTGCATGTTTCTCCACCATAGTGCTGGCGCACGGGTTTGTGCAATGAGAGCAGACTACACGTAGGTTCACTAGAAGGGAAAGTTGGGATTAAGGTCTGTATCCATTCTGACTGGAGCCTGGACAAGTATACATGAAGGAAAAATATACAGAATTACAACAGTTGTCTAAAGGGGAAAACTGAAGCACTGTGTGTCCATAAACCTTCGCTTTAGTGCACACACAATGTAACTATATTACTAAAATAATGAGAAACCACCTCAACATTTGTCACACATGTACATGTATTCATATGTTACTGGCCACTGAAATTTCATAATGCTCAAAGCCAATTAAGGTAACGCTTACAATGTTCCTCACCAACTCGGGTAATATCAGTGTGACTATTGATTCCTCCAAATGCTAGTCAACGTTTTGTAATGGAATTACTTCTTGATGTACATGTACACATAAGCCAGTAAGATCAAAGATGTCAAGGCCCACACAACTTTTTTTTAGTACTTAGCTACCTTCACATTCCTAAATAAAACTCAAACTTATTTACATTCATACATAAAGAAACCGATTTCTTCAACAGCTTCTACGAAAAATCCAATGATTCATCAGATCTACATTGCAAAAATCTGATCTTCACCTCACATGTAAATAGTCATAACCTTTTCTTGATTTTCTCAACCTTTTCCTTGTTCCCTCAACATGTCTCATGTTTGAAAGACAAAAATCTGTCTTCATCCATGGAGTTCAAGGCTAAGAAACAGAAACATACATTTACTACAATTCCTGGTGAGTGTGTGCAGAGGGCGTTGAGAGTCAGGTTACTTTCATGTACACGTACCCTAAAGGTACATGCATAAATTACTTTCAATGGTAACTCAACCACACAAAGAAAGGTTTAATTTCAGTGAAGTTGATCATGGGGTCACGACACGGTATTACATGTCTTTTCTTATTTTACTGTTCAGGAGAAATTCTACTTTTTCTCTCCTAAATTCAACAGAACGCTGACAGCCATGTATATCATGTGAATTCTTTGAGAATGGGATGAAAACACTACTTGGTTAGAATAAGAGCATTCATTCAATTGTTTACGGCTCTGCTTGAGCACAAACAACTTTGCACTGTGTGATCGAGGTCAAACTCCATGCATGGTGCGAAATAAACTACATATTACATGCACACACATACATGTACATCTTCATTCCAAAAGATGCACATTATGAAATAAGACATGGCGTTCTCTCAGTAAACCAGAGAACGTGACCATCTGCACTTACATGTATAAGCATGTTTATGGAATAGCACTCTGGCCAAATAACACAATATGATTAATGGCACCAACTCAAAAATTTTTTGGCCTTTTTTCACGAAAAGAAGATCAGTACCTAACGTTATGCCTACTCGTTGCAAGGTAAATGATCACACTTCCGAGTTTTAGCACAAACAATGAATATTTATAGAGTGTTTACAAAAAAATAGGATTTTTGTACTTCATTTTAATTTTCATGACAACAACCATTCTTTTCAAAGGTACCAACAATCATTTAAGTTTCCACTGCTCAAAAACAAAAATATGAGAGTCATGTTGGACACAGGAATGGAACATTTCTGAAGTACTTTATACAATTTAAGTTTGAGACATGATTTCACAAGAATTCACAAACAAGGCTACTTTGTGTGAGTTGCAGGCAACTGCTTAGTATTTAGTCGCAGCCATACAAACACGCTTGATAGCTCAGTACCATCTACTGTAGGATGTGGAGTGGTTCAGTATGGTTGACACTTTTTGCCTTTTTTCATCTCATTTTGCCTGTCAAACATTTCTTTCTTACATAGCCAGCACTGAACTGATATTGTATAAATGTATTTAACTTCCATTAGCAATTAAGACATGCAGCACTGGCCCCCATGCCATCAGCACAAGACCACAGGTTCAAATCCATGCTTAGTTCCTATTGTTCCCTACCCCAAAGGGCACAAAATCACCCGATTACTAAACTGAATGCTAAGATTACATAAACCTTTTTGAAGTTCGCAGCGCATCATGGGCTTCGATGAAAAACAAGCAATGAATTGTATGCACAACCCTATGAGAGAAGTGTACCTGCAAAACTTTAAGCTGTTTTTATTTTATTACATGCACGTATTCCGATTCAAGCCATCCTCTTTTTGCACATTGTCATATAACAGATTGAGATAAAGATATCCACAAACTTTGCATTTTAAAGCTCCAACCAGAAGCAAAACTTAAGGCATCCTCTCCAAGAACTGCACTTTTTGTCTTGGACTAAGGTTCTGAATATTATGGAGCTACTACTGGTCAAACAGAATCACGACTTATGGCTCATTAATCCAGCAGTGAGCAATCATGTTCATTTCTGTCTAGATTGACAGGGCTTGGACAGCTAAACCGTTTGCCGACTCAAATGGGAACACCTCAACTGTTGAGACAACTTGACAGCTGGGCAACTCAACCATCTGTACCTCAAACAGACAGACAAATTGATCACCGAGACAAGTTGATTGAGATTGATAATGAGTGCGCTTGCGCTTTGAAGTCACATTGCCCACATCTTTTCTCCAATTTAAAAATGAGGAAGGACTGGGGGACAGATTTACCATCTCTCATACTGACAGACAAGCTACTGATCATCAGTGCGTTCAAGGCTCCAGTGCACTGTGCCACCATGCATGCTGCATTAATTGCCATCATGGTCATGCACTGTGAGAGCATCTCAGATCGACCAATTAAATGTTGGTTTCAGTGAGGGCACTGTTTATTTGGAAACTCATTTTCTTATATAGGAAATTGTGATTAAAATTCATCTTTTTTGCACACTGTAGCTCCTCTATTTAATTTCCAATTTCAAATTTTAATTTTTTGAAATTTGAAATGAAGCCAGCATTTGATTCATTGAAATAAGGCACAAATACATGTAAGAACAAAAATTTACAAAAATATGCATTTTGAGGTTTTCAGTTAAACTCCACACTCATTTTTGTCTACAAAAGTCACAGTTTGCTCTGCATCACACGTGCAATTATTTCTCAAGACATCCCCCCTTCAAATCGATTTTTCTTTGTGTTGCAAAGTCCAATCAAATCCAAATTTATATCAAATTAGTTACGACATCCTCTCCAAGATCACTTCAAAAATAAGTTACACTACAGAAAAAATGTTCAATGAACATTTTATCCTCCCTACATCATTATGTTAAACTCAAACATGTCATATCCTCACTCTCCATGCACACAACCACCGCAGTGCAAAATAGTTTTTACACTTTTACATGGTGGACTGTACTCTTGTGGAAGAAGAGAAGACATCTCCCAGTGCCCCACTGCCCCCAACAATTACTAGGCCTAGCATTGGGCCCCACCGTAAGCCGTGGTACTACGGCAGTGCTCGAGCCTTCAATGTTGACAAAACAAGATAGCCTACACATTAGGCCTTTAAGGGCCAAACTACAGGACTTTTTGAATACTTAATAATGAAGAGTGTACCTCACCTAAGTTGTGATAAATTGCATGGCCATTTCAAGACGAAATGATGGTGCTTATAATTAGAAAGGACTATGTTTTAAAGTCCATCTCCACTTGTTCCGCAGATGCTGTTGACATCGATCATGTCGATCAAACTCCTCAAAATGGCGGCGAATCGGCGAATCGCAAGTTGTATAGTAATCCGCAAAACATTAAAATCCCTGGGTAGTTAAGCTTATATCAAGTATTTGAAATGAAATTTATTTTTTGCACATTGGAATATTATTGGAATGAATAATGGTGACAAGTTTGATTCCTAGTTCCACATTTCGGTTTTCGTTTCGCTAGTATTGTCCTATGTTTTAAATCCTGCGGAGCGATCGTCTCTCGTAAAGTTATACGGTCATAACAAATCATGCAACGCGGGGCAACGCAAAAGCGTGTCATTTTGATTGGTCAGTCGGTTGCTCTGGTGAGGTCCGCTGAAACGTTTGTCGTCTGCTCCAAATTGAAGCTCAGTTACCCAAATGTACACAAATTATGGATGATTTTTGTTTTGTTTTTAGAAGCATGTTACCGGGAGATTCTGTTTCTAATAAAGAATACTTTTCTATTAGAAAAGCGGCGGAAAACATTTTGGTCATATTGCGGCACTAGCTGATAAACTCGGTGTTTTTTTCCCATAATCCTTTTAATCATGTCTTTTTACAAGCTTTTTGAAGAAAGAGAAATTCCCCTCAATCTTTTTCCTTCTCGGCCGGTAACACTCTCGAAAAATTCAGTTGAGCTTGACTTTTCACTAAGGCAACTAAAACTTAAGGGTCAGAATGTACCTACAATATCACAGCAACGAAAATTTATGTTTTCTTACCTCGTTTGTGAAGGTTTCGGGAATGCATAGTTTTCTAATTTAAAGTGGTCACATTTAAAAACATCGGACCAAACATTACCTGCTTATCGTTCCAGTGACGTTCTCAAAAGGCCACTACACTGCAGCAGGTTCCTAAAATATTCCTATGACTAAATGCTTCATAATCAAAGGCGGATCCAGGCGGGCCGATGGGGGAAGGCCCCCTCCTTCCCCCAAAAGAGAGCTAACTTATTATCATCATTTTTCAAAATAATGAGAACAAAGCGAATTGTTTTAGCCTGAATCATTTTCCATTAGCACATTTAAATGATTGTTCAGGATTCACTTCGACTTCAATACATAAAAGATGAGTCGGTGATTTTTTTTTAAATCGATGGGACCATATATTCAGTATTGGCTTAAATCCAACTAGAGGGCCTCTTTTTCGAGATTTACTAGAACAGCATCAATTGCTCCCAAACTATGCTGCCCGTCCTCTCAACCGCGAATAGTATTTTGTTTGCATAAAACAGTCGTTTGATACTTGATTCTTCGAACATGAAATAGCCACTCCTCAACGTGTACCCATCATGCATCATCCAACATGGCAGCGCAGAGCGACGTGGACGAGTTGTTCGAGATTCGCAATGCTTTTTACTTGGGAAACTTCCAACATTGCATCAGTGAAGCACACAAATTGAAGGTATTAATTTTGGAATTAGAAGGACAGTTGCGACAGTACTTGCTCACTGCCATCAGTGACTAGATGGAGCGGAAAAAAGCTACGAACCAACGCCACAAGTCCGACGTCCGCCTAGCCCCACTACTCACTAGTGTGGCACGGATCACTCCCGGTCTATCCTTAGCCACACATCCGAATACGCAATTTCGTGTCGGCGTATTGAACATTCCGGCGCTCCCACTTATCATCGTGGGCGCAATTTCTTTTGCAAACGAACATGATTCTTGACCTTTCCGCTTTCTAAAAAATATTTATTGAATGATTTCACTCACATTATTCAGGTATTTTCCAGTCTTTTTGCCTTTATCCATTCAATCTAACGGGCTCGCTCTCTCAGTCGCCATCTTTAAAATAAGGTCGTTGAGCATTACGTCACTTGACCCCTCATCGTCTCGACGGCTGTTCCATGTCAAGATACCTAAACTGCTGCCAAAGTTTTGGGAGAGCCCATTGGTACACTCTTAACCACATGTAGTATCCATCTTATCGCTCAGTCCATGTATTACATATGTCTTGACATGGAACAGTTTTTAGAAAGCGGAAAGGTCAAGAATCATGTTCGTGTGCAAAAGAAATTGCGCCCAGGATGATAAGTGGGTGCGCCGGAATGTTCAATACACTGACACAAAATTGCGTACACGGATGTGTGGGTAAGGATGGATCGGGAGTGAGAGTCCGTGCCACACTAGTGGGGCTAACGTCCGCCCTGCTCCCACTGCCGTTCGCTGGTTGATAACGTTGCGTGGGAGCGGACGCCGGACATCGGATCCCAGTTCTGGGAATTGTAAATTTGGGGACTGTTCCTATAATAGGAGGGAGAGGTACATCTGACTGTGTCATCATGCACAAAATCTGTAGGCTTAATGTCAAAAAAGGGCAGGGTTTTTAGGGAAATTATGAGTCAATATGAGGGAAAAACTGTGTTATGACACATGCAGCATGGTGGACTCGAATTTGCATAGCAAGTTTATCAGTAAAAAAGTCACATTTTCTCACAATTTACAATTTCATTTTCCAAAATATAGGGTCAGTGCAGTAAAGAGAGTATTGCCTTTGTTTTTGGGGGAAACTTAACAGTTTTGTAAGATTGAAATGACAAAACATTTGGCAGTAGCAAAAAGTTACGAATCAGAAGCGATTGATGTCCAGGAATTTGTATATTCACAAAGATCTTCAGGATTAATACTCCCGTGTTAGTAGGAATCTGTGAACTTTCATTGTCAACGAAATCTGTAATTATTGGAAAAGTTTAGGAAACTTGGAGCACAACCATAAAACAGTGCTGAAATAAAGAATCTGCTCCTGCTGATTTTCTGCTGGATTGTTCTGCCAATCTTTTTCCTATATGATCCAAGAAGTTGGT
Organism: Acanthaster planci; assembly: GCF_001949145.1. Next base: position 2,395,136 of record NW_019091361.1, read on the forward strand.
TTTAGCATATATTACTCAAACTAGTATTGGAAATTACCTAGTACAACTGAAGAATGGTAGGCTGATTAGTATAATTATAATTGGCATGAATTGATAATATTATAAAGATTACAAATTACACTGGATGTTCTGTTTGCTTTTTGGTTTTTAGCCCTCAACATCAGATCTCAAGGTAATGCGAGATGTCTTCATGTACAGGGCTTACATTGCTGGGGTAAGAAACTTCCTTACTTTGTTGTCAAAAGTCTTTGGCCATTCAATCTGATCTGATTTTATTGTACTAACGGTGCATTTTTATGAACCTTTTTGTGTAGATAAAGCTTAGCTTTGTCCTCGTTTTTTTTGAGTTAACCCCCTCCCCATTCCTTTAAAATCCATGCAGAGGCTTTTGAAGAGTTTGAAGGGTTTAGAGACAAGCCACGTGTTCTTTTATCGAGGCTTAATTTCTCTTGAAAATTACAGTACCCAAAAAAGTGCCTTGGGCTCCCTGAAGTGTAGAGGGATTACGATACTCTAGAAGGTTTCATGCAAAACAAGTAGCTATGTGTCCTGTTTCATTGAAAGAAAAATGAAGGTGGATGGGTACATGTAGGTGGGCAAACTGATTTTCTATTCCAAATTTTCAGGCAAAAAGTATTAACTTGAGATAGTGGCCAGTTTTACTAGGCTCACCTGTAAACATTTTCAAGTGACAACTGTCAGATTTCAACTGTTTATGTTAAATGGTGGAAGAAGACGTGAATGAAAAGTAGCAGGTTTCACAAAAGATCAAGCCATTTTTTAAGCTGGATGTTTTAAAAATTAATTATGTACATAAAATGCTTTAATATCCTGGATGTTACCTTACGTTTTTATACATTTTTAACACAAACAATACGTGCGATTTAAGGTTGGATCAGGTAATTGGAAACGTACTCATATATTTTTGCTTGGCCTAAAGTACATGTCTGTTCCAACATTCAGAACAGGATCATCTGTGTCATGTACTGTGTATTTGTGACATGCACCTGTGCCTGGGGTAGCATACCTGTATTTGTCCCATGGGAGGACAAAAATGTCACATAGAATCCCCTTTGTGACTTCTTCCTCTGTCTCCAACAGCGTAACTATGGCGTTGTGTTGGATGAGGTGAAATCTTCCTCGGCTCCTGAGCTGCAGGCAGTGAAGATGTTTGCTGACTACATGGCCTCGGCAAACAAAAGGTACTATTCAAATTTGAAATCTACTTTATCTATTTCAGAAAAGAGATGGAACAAAGGGAATTGCCTTTGGTTTGGAAACTCAGAGATTAGAGCAATGCTGTACTTCGAATGTCTAGTTTCTAATGTAAGTTTGAGAAGGCTTCTTTTTTTTCAAAATTCAAGAACATATGTAATGCAAAACTGCTACAAACTGCTTGCTGACTATAGTGACCTAAAATGCAAATCACAAAATGTAGAGGGCCTCATGTTTCGATCCTCGCATAATCTTGCTCAAGGCAACAAGTTTTTCAAAATTCTTCTGGAACTGTTTAGCTTTATTCACTTGATTCAAGAACATGCATGCCCAAGTACAAATTTTTTCTAATGGCTGAAACAGTTATTTGGATTACTGTAGGGCTGAGTCAATTCAAATAATTTACTATTCGAATATTCAACCTTAAATTTGATCAAATATATCCGAATATTCGGTCACACAGACCAGTAGATTGTTTATGAACAAACCATACGCATAATCAGTTACAATAACGCACACAGTACGCACATTATAATCAATATAATTGGTTAATTTTTGCTTGTACAGAGAAAAGATTCTTGCTGATCTCGACAAGAAGATGAGCTCTAGCTTGGACGTCAACAATGACACATTCCTTCTGATGGCAGCATCCATCTACTATCATGAAGAGGTGGGAAAGACTGCTTGACAGCATGTTGTAGGGTCAAAGGTCTGTCATGATTATCCATTGGAGCACATTCATCTAATGGTCAAAGGAGTTTATTGCTAAAAGAGGTGGGAAAAGTGACCAACATGATGAGGAATTATATGCATGTTGGCCTTTGGGTGAAAGTTCTAATTCAGTTTGACAGAAAGTTCTGCTTGCCCGGCTGTTTGCTCGGGAAAATCATCAACTTGAAAGAATTGCAGTGAAGCAGGAGTCCCTCGCACTTTTTTTCCCCAGAACTTTGATGCTGCCTTGAGGTGCCTCCACCAGTCTGAGTCTCTTGAATGGTGAGTTTGTCACTCTTTAGGATGCCAGTCTATAAAATGTCAGCGTCTCAAATTGAGTACACATTCCGTCTCTTTTGGAAGCCACACTGTGACTGTAGTTATTGTCAACAAAGGAAGCATTTGTCGGAGCTTAGCTGTGCCCACTTCAGACAGGCTAGTTCATTTGCTTGTTCCAGTAAACTTTCAAAACCAGAAGTTCCTCATTAAGCTAGAGCCAAGAGTAGCGCTGAAGGAGTTGCAGCATTACATGTATATCCAGCTTCTTATCAGTGCTGTCCAAATGACTGATCTTTTGAAACAAGCAAAAGTTGCACATTGAGGAATCGAGAGTGATATTCAAAATGATTGTAACTTGCCACCAACAAACGGGTTCCTCCCCCCTCCATATTCCAGCCTAGCCCTGACCATTCAGACCTGCCTCAGGATAGATAGAGTTGACCTCGCCAAGAAGGAACTCAAGAAGATGCAGGAGAAGGATGACGATGCCACACTGACGCAGATGGCCCAGGCATGGTTCAACCTGGCTGTGGTGAGTGTGTTGGTTCAACGTTAGCCATTGCAATTGAATTAAGGTGCTCGGGATACTGGTGTAAAAGTGGCTTGTGAGTGAGTACCAAAATACCTATTACCTTTGACATGAAATTGACAGGACAGTAAGTTCTTGAGGTTGTTATGACAGATTATGGGACAATGTTCATGATTCTTTACCCTTGTCAAATCTCGGCTGTGTCTGAGATTTATGTCTTTGTTTCAACTTCCACAATCGGCTCTACTGCTGTAATGAGATCAAAGTATTCAGATTGGCCTCTCATCAGCGAGTTTGTGTAGCAGAAAATGACGTCCAGTTTGGCCTGAAGATTTAACCTTTAGGCGATCAAATTAGTGCAGTTTAAGCATGAAACCAAAGAAAAGAGATGAAGTGGAATCTGTGTTCTTTGATACCCTTTCAAGGGAGGTGAGAAGCTTCAAGATGCATTCTACATCTTCCAAGAGCTTGCCGATAAAAATGCCAGTACGCCACTTCTCCTGAACGGCCAGGCAACTGCATACCTGCAGCAGGGCAAGATAGAAGACGCAGAAAGTATACTGCAGGAAGCTTTAGAAAAGGTGAGTGAATGCTACCCGCAGTGCAGCCGTTAGCCCTCAACCCAACCCCCCCTCCCTTGCAGTGGTAGGGCTAGAAGTCAGGCGTGTCAGAGAAGCCAGCAACAGTGGTCAAAATTTGGAAACTTGCCACAAGATTCAAGAGATCAGCTGTCTCGTGGCCAGATGGACTCGGAGTCTGAGGATGTCCACCACCACTGGATCCAAGTGTTTGACCGAGCTCCCGTTGTCTTACATGTTTATGCTGATGCCATTGACTGGCCAATAGTAGAGGTTATTCACATGTCATAACATGACGGGCAAAAGCATTTCAAGAAGTGTACCATGTCCATGGAGGTGCGGGCATTTTTTAATCTGGGTATTTCTGTTAGCAATCTCATGTATACCAGAATGTTGAGAGACTTAGAAGGCGTGTGCACTTTAAATTGAACACTGACCGTCAAAAATCATTTGAGTGAAAATCCTCTATACAAGGTTGCGCATAGTAGTTCTACATCTTGTTCTCTTCGTCCGGGTTGGAGTCGTAATACACCTAGATAACATTGTCTGTGTCTGGTGATGCTTTTAACCTCTCATCCCTTTCAAAACGGAGGTAGCCAATAAAAGCTTTGCACAAATTGCTTTTGGACCAGTAAATTGTGCAAGATTTAAAGGCCTTCGAAAGTAATGATATTGTGGGAATAAACCAGATGAACGCAAAAATTTCTGGAGCCTTTCCTCAAGAGAATTCTTAGGTGAAATTGAGAACGCCCCGCTGCATTAGATGGAAAGCCTAAAAATTGTAATAACGGTCTGTACAAGTGTAAAGTGGTGACTGCCACTCCCAATGGAATTTTGTTATTATCCTTACACCTGTTGCAACAGTTTTACTTCCGAAAGGCTGCCAGGCTCTTTAGCTGTAATATCTACTCACCTAGCATGGAAACAATTCTGAATGTCTTTTATTTGGACACTTTCATCCTTGTAGGATAGCAACAACCCAGAAAGTCTTATCAACATGATTGTCCTGTCCCAACATCTTGGCAAGGCGCCAGAGGTAAGCCATTACCTAGTCCAGCTCTGTGTCCAGGCCAAAAACATGAGTATTCCAGTTAAAAACCCTCACTCCCTAGGGGGTTCCCCAGGCCTTTGCTGCTAAATCCAACCAAGTTCAACGGTGACTCATTTTAGTTTCCTGCTCCATCCAGCGGAGTGCAACCTTGGGAGTTGCTGGGGAATTAAACAAAACAAAATACTTACCTGCTCAATCCAACAGGATCCAACAGAATCCAACCGTGTCGCACAGTGCAGTTGCCGGCTGAACCCAACAGGATGTAACTGCCCATGTTATTAGTTATCTGCTGAGTCCAACAGAGTCCAACTTGGCAGGACTTTGTTGTTTACTGAGTCTAATAGACATCAACTGTCTCACACGTGTCTGTTACTGTTTCTATTCTATATCTTTTTTGTTTCTTTCTTTTACTTTATCTTTTCTTTTTTGTGTTTTTATTTTTGTCTTTATCTTTTCTTTGTCTTTTTCTTTTCTTGGTTTTGTTTGTTGATAATCCCCAGCATTGTGTACCAGTAATCAAAACAAGGCACAACAGGGAATCCAACGGGGTCCACCTGCATGCATGTTCCCATTCAGTTGCCTGCTGAATCCCACCAGATCCAACTGTGTACACATTCTGTTACCTGCTGAATCCAACTGGATCTAACATGAAAATGTACAAGCCTTTACTGCTGAATCCAACAGGCTCCATCGGCAGTGTGGAATGGTTGGAACCTGTTGGATTCAGCAGGGTTAGGGATAAATTATCAAGCTAAAATCTTCTGCCCATTTATTTCACAAGTTCAACCAGACAGCATATAATGTTTTGTACACTAACAAGAAGGTGAACTGTCTGTGGAGGCAAAGTGTGTTGAGCTTGAACTCCTGGACCCTAGAGTCAGTACTGTAGTAGAGTACTTTTCCATGAGTACAAGTACTTTCCCATGAGTACAAGTACTTTTCCATGAGTACAAGTACTTTTCCATGAGTACAAGTACTTTTCCATGAGTTCAAATACTTTTCCGTGAGTACGAGTATGAGTACATTGGTTTGAGTAGGAGGAATTTTTTCTTGAGAGTTTGAGTATATTTTCATGAGTATGAGTATAGAGAAGAAGTACTCTAAGTACATGAGTACAAGTTCTACAAGCAGAAAATAAGCGAGTTATTGTGATGGTAGCACACAGGCAAGTAGAATGAACAATGTGCGAACTGTTTTGGCTAATGGCCACATTTTTAATTCATCGTATGTGCATTAGTACTGTAAGCAGAACACATGGGTGTTAGGAAGTTTTGTTTTTACTTGACAGGGCTATCAGGTTATGACCTCATTGTTGATACCATGAAATCCCCGGATGTGGCTTTTCTTTATGTTAGTTATGGAGCTAAATCAACTGGATGCTGCCTTCACTGAAAGCCCTGACTAGGTGCTCGAGTATAGGTACTTTTCCACTTTGGTACGAGTACAAGGAAACTTCTTGAGAGTACGAGTACATTTTCATGAGTACGAGTACAGTAAAAAGTACTCGTGCACGAGTACTACAACACTACCTAGGATATTGCAAAATATAAAGTTTGGTTTAGAATTATGGTGCAAATATTGTTCAAATGACCCTGTCAAGTCAGTGTAAGTGGCATTTGTTTGCATGTAACAGAAGTTGGCTGCTGTGTTGCCTGCCTTTTTTTGAAAGTTGAAATTTTTGGCCGAAATAATATGTAACGGCAACGGCAAAGAGTGAAGTGCGTTTACACTTCTTGTGTTGACGTACACGGTTCACCTGTGCATATTGGAAAACACATACCAGGGAAGATGGAATTGTGCCCAGCAACAAAAGCCAAGGCGACCAGCTCCAAGGCGTGGGGTGGGGATTAGTCAAGAAGTGAGAGTTCTTATCTTGTTAGCTCAGGTGTAGTCTTATCACGATGAGGCTCCTTGCATGCAAGATGTGCTCCTGGTTGACAGTGATGTGTGGCATGGTGCGGTCTTTAGGGGTACTTAGGCACGGAATCTGTGTGCCTTTCATGCTGGTAAATCAACCTTTTTTTTTTTTTTATCTTGCTAACCGCCAGCATCTCCATGATGATTGATCAGATTTCACTGCACTTTAGTCTTGGGTAGGAGGACGTTAGCATTCAAGGGATGATGTGATCAATGAAATATGTGGCACATTAGGCTTGGGCACAATTTTGAAATGGTGAATGCTGCAAAAGTTGCTTAACTTGTAGCCAATGAATTCTGACCGTTGCTAATATGATACTTGAAGCAAATTGGATGTCATAAAACCTTCACGGCCAGATTCCTCAAAATGAGTCTGAAGCCATTTTTTCTTAGTGATCTGGTTGTTGTTTTCATCAAGAACACCAAAGTGGACTCTTTGTTTGGATGCATCACTCAAGTTAGCATCCTCATAAAAACGGACGTTATGTGGTTGAAAAATTGTCGAGGTCTCCTATATGTTAACTTTGTAAAGGATTCTTTCAAAGGCCTTTAATTCAAAAGTATCCCTGGCAACTAGATGTTCATTTACATTTTATGATCCAACTTTTGTGATTGAGCTGCGTGTGTGCAAATGCCATGACATTGCAAGTTTGCCATTAGCAGCAAATGCAGTTTTTATTTGCCATTTAACGTGTCTCAAGTGTATCTACTCTTGGTTGATATTTATCATTGCACAATGCACAGTTTTTTTTAACTCCTGCAGTTTTGTCATGCGCTGAACGTTTTCAGTCTCTCTGTGCTCTTTACTTGCCCAGGTCAGCAACAGATATATCTCCCAATTGAAGGATTCCCATGCGAGTCACCCATTCCTTAAGGATTACCTTGCTAAGGTTAGTTTCCCATAGTTCCTCCTTACTCTCCTTAGAATATTTAAATCTGATCATGTAATTCAAGAAGTATTCAAGAAGAAAAGTGAAAAGCCCCATTTTGGGAGCAAGAGGGTTTTTTTTTACCAAGTAACAATTTCCCTGGGCTGAGACAAAGCATGCTTCTGCATGCATTAACATGTCTGGAGCAGAGTTTGCACAAGTCAGTTACAGATCTGCCCCCCCCCCTGCCTCTTCCCTTCAGCAAATGGCTACTGTTAAAATCCCAGTAAAGTTAGACCCAGATAATAATGAAATACTGTAATGTCCAAGTTTATTCTTTCTGTGTTAAGAATACTGAAAAAAAAAGCATCCAAGATCCTTCTCTTTTCCAGGAGGCCTATCCCAGAGCCCCCTTCCCAGCAGGCATAATTCAGAGCCCCCCTCCCAGCAGGCATAATTCAAAGCCCCCTTCCCAGCAGGCATAACTCAGAGCCCCCTTCCC
>NW_019091361.1:2403824-2465264 GCF_001949145.1 Acanthaster planci
GGCATAATTCAGAGCCCCCTTCCCAGCAGGCATAATTCAGAGCCCCCTTCCCAGCAGGCATAACTCAGACTACCCCCCCTCCCTTCAATATCAGTAGCCCCCTTCCCCTGGATAGCTATTTTTTTTTCCTCTCTTTTTTCCCCCAAAACAAATTTGGATGGTGCAGACGGATCTTCTCGTCGCTGATGCAGTCCCCCATTCAAATGGGTGGTCATGTACGTGTAGTCGTGGTGCCAAGAATACATGTCCATGTACCTCCATAGCTGAGTGCAAATGAGTCTGAGATAACACGGTGGAAGGAGGGTTTTCTTTGCTTTTCAGTGCTGCCGGTGATTGTCCGAGCACACACCAACCCCTTGTCAGTCTCCCAAGCCCCATAACAGTTTTCTGAAAAATATCGTGTACCGAATTTATTCCCTTGCTTTCTGATTTTCAGTTCAGAAATCTCATGGGTTTCACAAATGCACTGCCTGTGGTTGTGCACTGTGTAGCAGCACAATACTGTCTTTTCTGTAATCTTTTCCTTTCTCTTTTCATGTCCAAATCCTGCTGGACCATGAACTCGGCAGGAAAGCATTGCTATTTTAGTCATCCTTAGTGGGTATTATCTTTCCGTTTTAAGAGGCCCTTTCAATTTGTAATTCAAATCACCTTACCGCCATTCAGTGGAAGATAGACGTAGGGATTTTAATTCTCTTTTGGCCCTTGTTTAGACTGGCCTGAGGTTCATCCACCCTTGAATAAGAAAAAACTCTCATTGTCATATACGATGATTTTAAACCTTGGGTTTCCTTGCCGTTTTTGAAGACGGTTTTGTAGAGGAAGACCGAGTCAGCTAATCAGATTGAGCACCAAGTTGTCATTTGGAAAAGCAATACGTGTCTGCACTTTCTGGTTCTCTGTTGGCTTCCTCCTTTTTCAAATTAAATTTGCTGTCAATAATTTGCTTATTTGTGTGGGTGAGTAAAGAATGGCAAAACCTGACAAATAAAGGTGTCGCCATGGGGATGAACTTCAGATGGGCGGAACAGAGAGATGCGTGCGTGGACAGGTGGCAAAAACCTGCAGGTGCCCTCTGTAGATAAGTCATCATAAGTGCCCACTGTGGACAGGTGTACACATTGGACAGGTGGTCCAGCTGAACTGGCCATGTTGGGTGGTCGCATCGGGCAGGTGCCAACGGTGGATGGAATGATCATAATAAGAGGATGGCTACAGTGAAAACTGGCCATGGTGGAGAGGTTCCAAGATGGCCATGAGAGGCCAATGGCTACATCAGCAGATGCCCGTAATAGACAGTTGCCTGCAGTGGATGAACGGTTACGGTAGAAAGTTGGCTACTACAAATTTTCCACTCCATGGTCTACATTTCTGTCTTGTTCTTTCACCTGAGCAAAGCTGGGTGATGTAATTAAATAAAAAAACTCTGATCATGTTCGGCTGCTTTTATTTTGGATTATTAAACCACATTTTAATGAAGGCTTTAGCCGATCAGTAATCCAATTAACATCTGCACAGCATTTGCACATATGGCTAGAAGATTTGTGCTTGTAACGGTGAGATTCAATGTCAGTGCTACATGTTAGTAATTTGCATAATGGGTGATGGTTGTACACTTAATAATATGTGAATGATCTGGAATATTAATCCAGGCAGTCTCAATTCACAGCCATGCAGCACGTGAACACATGGACAAATCAAAACAAATCACAAAATTAACTGCAGTAAGATCCTAATCTAAATCCCATTCACAATCCGTAGAATTAAAAAACATAACTAACTTCAAATGAACACTAAAGACTAGACTTAGTATTGACAGAATAATAAAACAATTCGTGAGATTTTTTCACCAGAAAAAAAAAATGAAAGCTTTCAGGCATTTTAGTGACGATTTCCAAATAAAGGTATACAAATCAATTCAAGTGAAAAGGAACACGCAAAACGTGATACATGTGAAAATTAAAACCAGAAATGTTAAGGACAAAACACAACCACAATTAAATTTACATGTACATAGATTGCAGTGCTGATCCTTAATGCGGTTGAAGCGGACGCACCCGCCCCAGCTTTAAAGAACTGAAAGAACAGTGATTCCACTGAAGAAGGGGGTTGTACAACCAGCATTTCATAAATTTCCAGCAGGTGGTACAGGCAACTCCAGGTTTTTTACTTGTGCTCTTCAAAGTCTGCCAGCCGTTGTTAGCGGTCCCAGTGCAGCAAGCATTGCTCGGGTTTGCCCGACTGTCGCATAAGGAGGATCATTCATGCAAGCATGATGTTACGTTTTTCTCCCGACTGGCGACTGTCTTGTGCCTCTGTTGTTTCTGCTTATGTGGCGGAAATCTTGCACTTAATTAGCCAGTAGACAACCTGTAAAGTAAATGCTCCTGTCATGTGCAGACGGGCAGTCAGATTGATGAGGGAATGCACTTTTGTAAGGTTTGCTTTGAAAGAAAAAAGTTGTCGAAATCCAGGGAACAAACAACCCAAAGATGGATGGGGGTTGTGGAACTAGGATTGTGGGCATGAACATGCTTACACCCCCCCAAGAAAATGTAATTTGTAGGTTCTCAAGTAGAAATGTAAAGGAGGGTGCGTTTATTTTGGCACTATCTCTGCCTCACCCCCATCCCAATGTATTTTTAATTTCAAGAAATGGGGTTTCTTCCGGTAGAATTTCATCAGCTAAGTACGACGACCTGAGCAAAGCCAGCTTTGCAAAGAACCGTGAAATTCTTTATTTCCCCCTCTGCGCAAATCCCCTCTCCGATCATTGAGGAAACTGCTTTGCCTTTCAAGAAAAGTCTTATAAGAACTCTCAAATGAGATTTTGGTCTCCTCCATCCTGCAATTTTCCTTCATAATCCCACAATGCAAGCTATTCTGACTTGAATGTCGTCATGCCAAACTCTTTTCTAGAGAGCGAAACTCTACTCTTTTCTGACAAGCCAGACAAGCATCAGAATAACATTTTTTCAGTCAAGTTGATTGAATCGCCGTACTTGTACCAATCCAATCGATTTCCTTACCAAACTCTCTCAGTCTCACAAAGGGCTTAATTCCACTCTTTTCTTCTGGGAATTATTTAATGGCTCTGTTTACCATTACCAAAACAGCGTACAGGTACATGTATATCATGAGTAAGCAAGAAATTTGTTAGGATAATCTTCTCTTCCTTCGTAGTTTTCCTTCTTCAGCTGAAGTTCTTCTTCCCTGTCTGTAACCGATGAAATTGAGAGAGTAACCCCTTGTTTCAAATTGCGATTTGAGTAGGACTGTGTTGGTTGGATGTTGCCACAAGCAGTCAGAGATGCTGGGTGAGGTGTTATATTGGACTCTGTGTGCCCAAAGGAGTATTCCGAGGATAATTTGATTTCGGTAAATTATACCTTCCAAAGCCATTAGTAGGCGCAGAAAATGGACGTAATTTAAGCAGTGGTACTTCCGTTCTGACACAACACCGCATTAGCCCATGGGCCACCTGAAACCTCCTCCGTTGATCACATGATCTCAGGCAGTGACTCTGAACAAAATTTTGACCCAAGAGTCGCAGTGTTGCTACGGGGAACACTGATTGCCCTGTGACAGTTGTAGCAGTCTCACACAAATTTCACTGTTTAGCTCAAATTGAAAGAGACAAGATGAGCGCGTATGCGACTAATGAAAATATATTATAGACATATTATCATGCACATGTATTTGTGGTTGTAAAACCAAGGATTTCCTCCCCAATTGTAGCTCTGCAGTTCACAAGCCTGAAGAAACCTTGTATGCTTGAAGAAGTCTTTGTATTTTTTATGACCTTTAAGGTTATTAAAGTTCAGTAAGTTCAATAAACACAAGTTCCAACAAAAGCATGAAATCCTTCCTCCATTTCAAATAAATCCTTGAAATTCTGTCATCACTTAAAACTGTAGTTACCTTTTGGTTTGAATTCCTTTATCAAACAGAAAACACTAGCACTGGTGCGTTTTTGTATCACTTTTTGCATTCAGGAGGCAGAGTTGGATCGTTTAGCCAAACAGTACGTCTCAGCATCTGCATGAGGTAGGGGACCAGACCGCAGCCAATCTACAAACCACCACTGACTGACCTGGTTAATACATACATGTACCGTTATACTTGTTCACCCGTAGTTACGAAAGAAAATCTTACCCTTGATAACATTGACGGTGTAGATCGGGGGGCACCTGGAAAAATTCCTAAGGCTATGGGCGCTACATGTCACTGTTGTAGCTTACCTGCAGCTTTGATCTAAAGAGCTAGGACAAATATTATGGCATCTGGTTACTGAATTTGTAAAGAATCATCGTAGCAACCGTGTGAGCAAAAAGCAGAAGATTGGTAATATTTCTCTACTTCCAACAGAGAAGTACAAAGAGTGCTTGTTGATTTATACACATACTTGTCCATTTTTCTTTAGCAATCCCAGGAAAGATGCTTTGATTTAATCCCCCATCTGTAGAAGAGCGAACCAGTCACGACTTGCCCTGAAAACCCTTAATAGAAATCCAACGAAGCCTTTTAGTTGGTTTTGAGAGCTTAATACCAACCCCCCAGACACACTGGATTTGATTACATGGCCGATAAAATCCACGACTCTCCGCGACCACTTTCTGGCAACCTGTGTCAACAGGTTTTTGGTTTTTATTTCCCCCACAGTTTTTTTTTGTTTGATTTTCCAATGGAAGATCTGAGAAGAAAATGTTTACAAAAATTGTGTTTTTCCCCTATCGCCTGTTTTTCCTGCATTTATTGTTTGGACGAGGTATGTGAAACATTGTTATGATTTCAATTGTACATTTTACCAGTAATAACCTTTTTGAGGGTTTTGCTATATTATTGCAAACGTATTAATTTTATATTGTTCCAGCCTGTACACTTTTTGCTTGAAGTATTTGCTTGGGATAAGATCAAGGTTGTAGGATACAGTATCGATTCTTTTAGCAATTGTTAGTCATGGGTCTTGGGCCTTTATCAATAACCTGAGAAGTGCATGTTTTGGGGTCTCATAGTTGCAAACCTGATCCTGTTGAACTGCATGTATCTCTCTCGACATATGTGTTGTTGACGTAGTTTCAGACTACCAGTTATTCACACGTGGTTCCGTGACGCACGCCAATTTCTTTTCCCACTCGGTGGGGTTATGCCATAGTCCCATCATGAAATAAGTGCTTGTTTCTGCTTTTGGGGTCATGGATAACTCAAAATGTACGTGTATTTCCTTGGTATTTCATCATGCTCTTTCCTTATTTGGAGTGAGTAGTGCACCCCGTCTGTATAGTCGATATTACGTAATCATTTCGAGCCTCTCGACGAATCAGAACGCTGGATTTGGCCTCATTAGCATAATTTGTCGACTATACAGACGGGGTGCACTACTGGAGTGTAAAGTTAATACTTGTCCAGCATTGTTCTCATTGAAGAAATGGGACAAATAAAACGCCTGCAGTAAAGCGGCTCAAGTTTGTGAAGTTATCGCTACCGCTGTCACTTTCATTTTCAAGTATATGTATAGCATGGGAATGAACACTTCTTTTTTCATTACAAAGTGCCAGATTAAAAAGATGTCCCATGTTTGATTGTGGTCTGCATGTCAGTGTGACAGCCACGTCAGGCTTTTTACTCCATTATGTTAATTTCGACAAGAATTGTGAGTATTAGCGAAGAGAAGCTCAGCTTTACTGGTAACTATGAACAGACATCCTTTATTTTTTTTACCCATATAATAATGGACAGTTGCACTGCAATATAATATTACACATGGGAATACTTACAAAATGTACATATAAAAATCATATACCATATCACAGTTATTCACCAAGTATAAAATGTATCTGCATTTCATTAAATTTCACATCTTTTCTCGTAAATATAAGTAGTTTTCCGTTTTTAAAAATACAGTTTGGATTGCACAGTATTTCGTGAATACAGGTGTATCGTAGGGTAATGTACATAAATATACATCACATAGTATATTAATTTCAAGTTCGTATTTCAATTAATTTCAATTACATGCAATTGGAAAAGTTCTTCAAGGTCTAGCATACTTGTCATCTTTGAGGCAAAACGGCAGCCCGCGTCGATATTTTTTACTTGTAAATATTTAGTGACAGGTACCAAGCCACTGTAGTCCTACATTGTAATTCTTTTCAGTTTATTTACAGAAATGGCAAATTAGAACCATCAAGGAGCATACTGTTTATGGATTCTGAAAGCCAAGTGTCTGTGCGCGTTGAGCATTGATGTGGATGAGTGATGTTTTTACGAGACCCCTACCTCTCAAATCTTCTCCCGGTACAACTGATGCTCCAATCACGAAACGGAGCAAAATGTCTCATTTACGCGAGGCATAGCAACATTGCAGCGTGCTCTTTAAAAACCACACGATCTCAAAGCAAAGCCGTCCTCAGACTTTTTTTTTCATACACGACAGCGAAATTGCAATCCGTGTCCTGCTGTCTTGGCCGACTGGCGGACCGCGCAATTATGGGTTTCATTCGACCGATTGACGAAAATGACCATAGCAAGTGCTTGTTTGCCAAAATCAGTCTGTGAGTTCAGATGCATTTTATGAAATTCGTGAGGCATGTGTTATAGCACAATGAAGCATTTTATTTGTATGAATGACTTCACCGACAAGCGTTTTTCACACAAGCGGCCAAAAACCGCGTATACAATGACAAAAGTACAATTTCCTTCCATTTTAAAGGTGTTCAGAGCATTGGATATCAACACTCTGTCTGACGATCAGCGACCCAAGTCTTGAAGGCCGCTGAATAACATATGTCAATTAAAATGTGCTTGTTGTTGTACTCTGAAAATAATGCCTCTCAAACGATTCACTCTGCAAATTCTATGCAACAACGAGACAGAAAACACAAACCATCTTATCAAAAAAAAGATAAAACAGAGCCCCCCCTTGTGAAAGATAACGTAACAGCTCAGAATAATGTGCAGGCATAATACATGTATACCATATTACATGTACATGTATACACGTAAGGATTCTGTGAAACTGGGAATCATTTTGGTGCAAATATTGTGAAACTGGGAATCGTTTTGACGCAAATAACACCAAAACTTCAATGTACGTGCTATATACGAACGTCGTACCTTGATTCTAGGTTTTATAGTCCGTGGTGTGATGCTTGAAACGTGACGCTTGAGTGGCCTCACATCGAGAAAAAGCATATTGCTCAGAGAGGGGTTATTTTTTTGGGGGGGGGGATTCCTCACAGCTTTTGTAATAATGTTTCACCGCCCACATTTGTGCAGCTGCGCATGCTTCAAGTGGTCCTGTGTTGCACGTCCGCCTGGTGACCGATTTACGAGACAACAATTTTCTAATGCGTAGGCGAGATATCAATCAACATGATAAACTCGGCACGGCCGACAGGTCGAATTCCCACCGAGTCCATTGCACACTGTCCTGCAGCCTCAGAGCGGCCGATACGACGGATTATCACGAATGGGTCGTTTCATTTCGATGCACGTGTAGGCCTACATGTACAGTATTAATGGACCATGCGGAGGTCGAGGTACGGCCGACGTGCACTACTTCTGTGTACGGCTGTAACAGCGAATGGTTGCATCTGTCTGCACCACTTAGTAGTTTGTATAATCCTTTCACCAGGACTGCATAATTATATGTCACTGTTTTGACCGGACAATCATCCCCTCAGTTAACGGCAATGCAGTTTGACAAGTTTGTCCCGTTTCTTACATTCACGTCTCAAAACATATAAATCCCGTTTTTCTTTGATGTGTCAAGCCTCAATCTCATGAGAACAACCCACGAAATTTTCAGCCGCGTCTCTCGAAGAGCAACTGTGACGTACGTCTAACTGGCCGTGACACATTTTGAGCTCAAATTTGAGCGCGTTGCAGCACAGTTAATCCGACGCTCGGCGATCACGGACGCCAAATTTTCCGCTTCTCTGACAGAGAAGACTTGTACCATTTTAAAATTCTTCCGATGAAATTTCGCTGATGTTGCGAGATACTGGAGTCCGTCACTTCATAAGTCGTAATTGCCCTATTTTACAGCTTGCGTTTTCCTCCATCTTATTAGTATCCGCTCAAACGATTCAATTGAAACCAAACACTGGAGCGCTGCGGAGTTGGTCTTCTTGAAATAATTTTTTGTAGCTTTTTTGGTTTCATCCGTCTTTTGGTAGTTCCACGAGTTATCTTCTGTATTCTATCTGAGGCTCTTCGGATTAACTAGGTTAAGACAATATACTGAAAAAAAACCCTGTATATCATTAACGTGACCCAGAGTAGCTAAAAACACGTGGAAACAGTAGTTTATAGATGTAAGTGCCTATCGATAGCGTTAGTATTTTGTGCAATCTTAGGAAGCGTCAACTAAAACGACTCACAGGGACGATGGTCTGATCACGGCCTGAAGCTGAAAATCCAATCAATTATTGTCTGTCTCCCTGCAGATCCCCTCCGGGCATACAGCTTGAAGATTATGATCTCACTGCATTACGCAACGCCCCTGAGTTCCTCACGTAGACCATGTCAGGCTCTGGGACATTTTTTTTTGTCATGATGTTTGTTGCCAATGCCGTCGGTCCATCGCCGTCATCTTTTATCATGGGTTATATGCCCATGCGCACAGGCCGGGCTTATGCTGGATCATTGAGCTTTTATACCGTATACATGTAGCTCTATGTAGTGCTGAATGCGTATACAAAAAACCCACTGGGACAACCCTGTACAACGACCATTGTACCAATCACTGTTCGAATCGGTGTGGTAGGCCTAGCCCNGACTCGCTGACCATTGTGCGCTTGACTGTGTGCACAGAACCAAAACGGGCGTGCAAGGTTTCTGTTCGGATCTCACGGGAATATTAATATGATGAAGGTTTCTTTGCACACACACCTAACTATATTGACATCAGTTTTAAGAAACACAGACGCATTCAGCGTACCATACCAAGCCGTGCAGACTATCCGGAAAATGATGGTTTGTAATGTCCTTTGACCACAATGAAAGCAGATTGGCGTCTTCAGAAAATTCTTCCCTCAATAAGATGGTTTTGATCGATGTAACTTTTTCCACGTACACTTTCCTTACACCAATATCTTTCACAATATAGGCCTACCCGGCAGTTATAATGAAACTTGGTTTTGTTTGCCACAGCCCACAGAAGAAAGCTGCAAACTTTGCACGGCATGCGCAGGCTATTTTATGAAGGGCTACTCTCTTGTCGATACAGCCGTTACTACCTTGAATATCACCCAGCGTGCATATAGATTTTGTCGCGATTAGGTGAAACTGCTTGGTTTAATGTGAAAATTTATCCTATATCTCTGTCTATTCCAAATTCATATGTAAGGAGGTCAAAATGGGATTTGCAGTCGTTCCGTGTGACCATGCAGAAACAAACAGAACTGTCACTTAACACGCCACGTAAACCAGGTTAAGGGGGAAAAAACCTTGGGAAAACAAAAGGAACCATAGGCCCTAAAAAGACTCCCGTTTTGGGTCAGCGATGTCCAAAAGCTGCCAAACTTGCTTAATCGACCGGAATCCTGTTACTGCATAATGTTAACGTGTTTTTGATGGGGTACAGTTGAGTAATATGTACAGTAAAGGAGTCCTGGCAGTTCCCCCATACATTTAGCGGGGCACTCCTTTTCAGATGACGTCATTTCTGTATTATACAGTTACATATGGGAACCAGACAAACGAGGTTGCCTTATGTCCTGTATACATGTACAAGCTGAAAATGCTTTTATACAGTAAAAAAAAAAAATGCAGGGACCAGTCTATTTTAATGTTGGTAGCGACCGGAGTTACCGTGCGCATGCAGTCGCGATGGGCATCGCGCGTTATCTTAGCCTACATCATTTCTAGCAAAAAGTGAGGGTAAAAAAAAACCCTCGTCGCCGCACCCCTTTTGCCTTTTGGAGCCAGCTCCTGACCAGAAACCGGAGACTTTCTTGTGGACATACACCTACATTTTTGCCCGCGTAACGTTTCCTGTTTTGCAAAAAAGCGGGCTTAGCGTAACTTAAATTATTTCACCTCGGTCTGCGAGACTTCTTACAGAATCCAGTCTGTTCACAGGATAAGAAAATTGACCTTGGAGAAATAACATTAAATTTAAATTTTGTATTTTGTGTTTGGCCAACTAAAATAGTATTTCTGCTCATTTCTGCGCTTATTATGACTAGGCCTGTACTACAGTACAATGTTGTACTTAAGGCTCAATCCAGACAGCTTCGAGAGACGACCATTTGAATAACCACACGTCAATTTCGCCTGGAACCTGGGGATAGGCCTATCTTTTGTGCAAAGGTTTACACATCAGGGAAAGTCGGCTATGTGTGTAAAAGACAACCGAGAACTGTTCCCACGATAATGCCTTATACACATGTATTGACGTATTCACTTCGGCACTCATGTAACGTCACTTCCTACAAATTGCCACGTGCATTGACATTTTAACTTCCCTTTTTTTACTTTTTACTCAATGCACCTGGTGGCTTTGTATACGCAGTTGCAACCTCGATTCCATTGGCTGCGTGCGCGTTCTACTACCGCTTGAGATCACTTAAGATCGCGCAAGGCATGGTGGGAACCAACACGGCGTGGCAAGATCGTACCCATGGTAACGAGGTTGACGCAGTTGCAATTTTCCTACAAAGATGGCGTCCAGTGAGAGAGATCTATATTGGTCGACACTATGACCGTTACTGGAACTTTCCCATGTCGTCGTCTTACGAGACACACAGCGACCAGTGTATTGCACGTGGAAGTTATGAACCTTACTGTCGCAGTATGGTCGTGACATTTCTTAAATTAGAAATGTTGAAAATACGCTTGAATTTTTCATGCACTTGTAGCGTGGCCAAGAACATTAATGGTCCTCATTATATCAAAGGCATATACATGTATGTGAATGAACCACCGTTCCAATTACTCCTATCAATGATGCTGTGTGCCACGCCATCGTGTTTAACGACAAAACTGCCTGTTTTGAATGGAAGCAAGAGAGAAAATGAAAGCAAAATATTTCCCCTACTTTCCTCCGAGCCTGAATCATACAACGGTGGCCCCGCCTCTCTGATGAGACCCCTCATTCCAACACATGGGTTCTTGCTTGTTTTCCTTCAATCAAGAACAACAATCAGGGGATGGTGAGAGTTTCCCGCCAGATTGTTATAGCTGCGGGCCCACAGTGACGAATGCCATTTGTGTTGTGGATCAGAGCGCGGATGGGGACAGGATTAGTCTGAAGTCATTATCATCCACTGGTGATTTCTGGCCCGAGTCTTTACTCGTGCTTGTTCCAGGAACAGTAGTGTCGAGTGGGTCCGAGGAATTGTCTGCTGACGATTGAGGTGCTTCGGCGACATCCAGAAACCTGGCTCTAAGGCCGCTCTTAGGGTGCACCATCCGACCATTCTTGATGATTCCGGGGCTGGCAAACTCTTCGTCATCCGATGAGATGTCTTCAATCATCGGAAGCTGGCCCTGGGCGATCCTCCCTATTGACTTCATGTTGCCTCCCAAAGAAGCCAGCGTATTGCTGGTTGACGCTACCGACACCGCGAAGACGTCGGGCCGGCAGCCGCGCGTGCTAGTCGTAGTCTGCGTGTACGAGGTGATGTAGCCGCTGTCACGTGGTACCGGCTTGAGTCTGTGCCCCACGCTGGCCGTGGGCAAATCCGACGGGATGTCATCGGGCTGAAAGCCGTCGAGTCCGCCGCTAGATCCGCAGCAGCAGCGCGGGCAATAGCGGCATTTGAGCACCTCCAGGAACACGTGGCGAAACTTTCGGTTTAAGATCCCGTAGATGAGAGGGTTAGCCGCGGAGTTAACAAACGAAAGCATGGAGGTGACACCAAGGGCTACTAAGAGGTTAAATGTGCCTGCAAAGGCATAGGCAAGGTGCACGACATTGTAAGGTGTCACGCAGAGTATGAACACGCCCATGACAGTAAACAGGGTCATTGCTGCTTTCTTTTCTTTTCTCATGACCAGACGGGGTCGGTTGTTAGCCTTGCGAGGTCTCTGTCTTAAATTCACCCCAAGCCCAGTGGATCCCCGTCCGTCGACTGACGTCACCTCCAGTGACATCACACGTCTCGACTGGTGCCGGGCAACTTTGAAAATTTTGTAATAGCAGAAAGTAAGGACGGAGAAGGGCAAAACAAACGACACGCTAAGGTAGAAACACGCGTAAGGTTTGTATTCCATCCAGTTGGCGATGCATATGCCGTTCCATGGGTTGAAACTGTAACGGGACCAACCAAGTATCGGTAGTAATGCCATTAGGATGGATACCAACCATATCAAGCAGATGAAGAGCGCGGCTCTCGTGGAGGTTATAATGGATGTGTACTTCAGCGGCTTTAGAATGGCCACATATCTGCAAGAAACACAAAATGCATTATATTTAAGCAAAACTCTTGACTCTAAAACAGGTGGGAGATAGTTTAAACAAAAATGAAATAAGTAACAGACTTTCCTGGAAGTCAAACCTCTGTCATTGTGTCGAGATATACAAAGATATTTTTTAACGAGTGAGCTATGGTGCGCCCGATGCAGCGGATAAGAAAATGTATTATGCAATACGAATTACTCACTGAATAGGTCGGCTTCCAACCTATTTTCGAACTTTTTCTGTATATGAGAGTAAATCTGGCATTTATTGTCTAGTGGATATGATTCAGCGAAGTTTCACCCTCTGAAAATAACAGACCAAGCTTCCTAGCTACAGGTAGCAAATAATTATGTTGCATCTGTTTTATTTAGTTTCTATGGCAAAATATAAGCTTTCGTAAGGTTTTCTTAGATGCTCAGGATTTTATTCTTGATCCCGAACTATTTAATAAAAAAATTAGTAACTGCTTCATGACTGTGTAAGTAGGCCTATATGTCACCGGCACACCCTCAAGAAGAGTTTTTGTCATGGTTCCCTGTTCAAAAAGGAAACTCAAAATGACACTGAACTGTCCACGCTTCAGAATGCTGGATTTACGACTAGACGCAAACACACTATAATCGTGACTGAGTACTGCGCCAAAGGGCAAATACGGCGAGCTTTGTGTACCGTGAGCAAGCAACGATATCCCGTGGCTGCAATTTTAAGAGGGCCATTAGGGCGTCATCAACCCCGCTGGAATGATTACGCCAGCCTGCTTCTTCCGCTTATCGCCCGGGTCAAAACTGCGCTTCAATCATGTTCTGTACAACAGCCAACACACCGATAACAGGGATTGTCAGGTCTCGTAGTACTGTGTATTTTGAGTCTTGATGTTACGGAAACTACGTCTCTACGATCTATGATTTAAATTCAAACTGAACTGACTCAACACTCCCCTTCTCCAAAAACCGAATGTGAGATTTCTGATCTTTTACTGATGTGATCTTGAGAACTTCGCATACGGAAGCCGGTTAGTGCCAATTTGAAACTATGCAAAAATATTTTGATTGCGAAATAACGCAACGATATTGCGAAATAATGCAATAGTATTGCGAAATAATGCAATAGTATTGAAAAATAACGCGATAACATTGCGAACTAACGCAAAAACTATACAAAATAATGCAATAACTATGCGAAATAACCAACAGTAGGCCTATTGCGAAATAACGCAATAGTTCTACGGACATTATTTGGGCACGTTCGCGCGGTTACTCCGGTTAACCATAGTAGGGTGCGTGTGCATTGTCCCGTCCCTACTTTAGCTTATTAAGTTTTATTTTTTAACTGACACGCTGCTTATTTCATGTTGAAGTTACCCAAATTAGACCTCTTCTGTTGGATGTTTGAGGGTTGCCCTAACCGTCTAGAACTCGTCGAATTGCCCTATACGTATTCGCTAAAAAGCAAAATTGCCAACGTGCGTAGCGTGGGTAGAGAACACTTCAAAACAAAACAACTTCAAGCCCAGATTAAGAGTCATAATGCGTCGCCAACTAAGCGCTGAATAACCACCGGTTTTCTACTGTCCCTTATAAAACATGACTGTGAAGTGTTTCAGTTTTACTCGATCCCACAGGTCGAAATGGGCATCTTTTCCCAAAACCACTAGCTTTTACAACCCTAACGTAGTCCTACTTTCTTTCTCTGCGATATCACGCAAAACGAGGAAAAAATCCTCCCTCACGGCATCATCGGTTCTCCGTTAAAGTGATAGTTCACCCGAAACGTTAACTGCTCATTACAAGTCTTGTTTGTCCTGCCCATGCATCAACCCGGTTATACCTTTGAAATCCCGGCGCCGTGGTAATATCTCTGTGAGCGTGTCATTCCCTGTCAAGGATGGGATTACAAATTATAACAAGCCTAGGATGAGTTTATAAACACCAAGGGGACGATTGGGCTCTTCACCCGCCAGGTCTTCCCGGAACTTGGAAACAAGATATCACAGGAAATGGCCTATCGATGATTCATCTCAGGGCAGAGAGGTGGATCGAACACAATTCGTCAGGAGGACCCCTCTTCACAATTTTAAATGAGACCACTCAGTGTGTCTTGACAAAAATAAGATACCACAATGTTTTCAAGTCTTCTCACGTCTTGAATCAGAACGAACTGGATTATATATCTGCAGTTTTATACAATTTTGTTACAGGGCCTTCCTCTGTTTTAAACGTAATTGTATATTCATTGGTCCAAAACGATCACGTGACCAGTCAATAAAAACGCACATTTTCTTCATATATTAGGCCTATGTGCATATCACATGGTGAAAGCAGAAACTAATCCCTGCCTCGCAGTCCAAGCCATAATACAGGGACCACTAACGAGACTACTCATATTCATCTTATCATAAATTATTCTAATTTTAACAGTTTTTGTATTCCAAATAACAAATCCCAGTATTTAAATTTGCCCAAGATGAAATTCACGTGCTTTTGGTGGAACTTATTCAAAATTTACCATTCAACTTCAACATTCGATCGCCACATTTAAACACGCGTGTAGAAAAGTCATCATAACAGATAAAATCCAGCTAAGCTGTTTACCAATTGTAGAATTCACAGACTAAACTAGTCTTATACCAGTCACTTTTTGTCTTTTTTCATTCACATCAGTCTTGAATGTCATTGAGCTTTTCCTTGTGCACCCGTTCGGCACAGTAAATTAACAACATATGGGGGGGGGGAATGACATGTAACAAAACCCCAAACTCAAGGTTTTGTTTAAGATACACTGTGTAAAACAATTTCAAAGAGTGAAAAAATACGGATAGCAATTTACCCAAAAAAATTCCATGGTCCTCATTTTCCTTCCGTTACTTTGTGCGTAGGGAGGAAAGGAGATACAGTGCCAAGTTAATGACAGTTACGCCTTCGCCTGCATCTCACAATGAAGATCAACGATGATGAACAAACTCGTCATTACTGTGTGGCAAACCGCGGGTTTGCTTTCTGAATGACACGTCAGCTTAGACGAGACGAAAACGGACGCTCCTCGCCAAAATCGTGAGCTCATGGTTTGGACTAGGTTGGACAACAAGACGAAATTAAAGACTGCAATCACACAGAGTCGATTCTACTGACCGAAGCTGAAAAACACAGATCTGTGAAGTTGAATTCAGCCGGGAAACCCTACAGTAAACTGTAATTGGAGCAGCGAGCTGACATTTACGGAAGATACGATTAGCTGTTTGACGAGCGCTTAAATCTTTTGCTAACGGCAGGTTTTGTCACAGTGATTCTACTGAGCTCATCAAATCCATTCAGTCCTAATTTCGTAACTTCGTATTACAGCTCCTTTAATTCATGTTTTTAGGCCGTGAAGCTATTGCCTTCGAGTAAGACGCGTGCAACCAACACAATAAAATCAATCCACCAATTCCATGCACCAAATTCGGGCAGCTTTTTGTGCAGCAACGGACCACGCCAGTCGTCGTTTTCGAAGTGTTTTCGAAACACTTCAGGTGGGAAAAACATTGCAAGGAATTCAAGACAGGGGTATAACAAAACAATTATTGACTCTTGTGGTCTTAGATATCATGCTCCTAACACCCTCGGCACCTTTGGCTTCGCCTCGGATGCTTGAGTTCCTCAGGTATTAAATACGATATCCCACACCTGCAGCAGTCAATGTTGACTCATATCGAGGAAAGTTCTAGGCAATGTTCAAATACAAGTGTGACACTGGCAATGTGACACTGGCCTACTCAGAATCCTCCCTTCGCATTATTGCTCCCCAAACATCAACTACACAGGGCTGGAATTTGTACACTTTCATGGCACCGTGCTTGTGCCTTTTCCATTGCTACTGGCGTCGTACAGCAGTTGTGTACAACGTCAAAACGGATTTCTGCGCATGCTCGTAGTCATTTGCCACCAGTCGTTCCGAAAATCTACCTCTTGCGATCAAGACCATAGTGTATACCATGAGTCGTGCGTTAGTCCTCAAAAAGGCTTATCACTGGTCACAGAATTTTATGACGATAGCGACAATGATTGTCCCTGACCCGAGCCACTCGCAGGAGCGGGCCTTACAATGCACATACCATCAGGTCTGTAAACCTGAAGCGTCAGACGCTTGAATAAGCTGTCAGAGGTCCAAACCGGGATTACAACCAGTTATGGTGCAGTAGTTTTGACACAAACTGAAGTCGGCACACAGTGGTTCGTTGTGTTAGGTGCTTTGAATTTAGCCTTACCTGTCGATGGACACAGCGGCTAACGTCATGACGCTGGCCGTACCAAACAGTGTGTAGCCGATCCCACTCAGAGAGCACAGTGCGTCCCCCATGGTCCACCGTCCGCCGAAAATGGAGGCAATGACCACAAAGGGAAGGACGAGGATGCCTCGGAATAAATCGGCCAGGGCCAAGGAGGTGATGCACATACCGGTCACAGTGGTGATGCTGCGGGTGCGGTACACGACGTAACATACCTGAAAAGGGGGGGGGGAAACAGAGGTGAAACATTGTTAGATTGTCAGTCGTTTCTTTAGTGCTTCACGGATGGATCCACACAGGAAGAAGCAGTTAATGCTGCATTCCGTGATCTAAATTGATTGACAAAGGCGTTTCTTTGTGAGTGTTCATCCTCTGTTTATACTTGTCATCAGACTTGTGGTTTGACTTAGACTTGACCACAGAGGTAATGATTTTCAGCGAACTAAATGAAAGGCTGAGGGACTTTACAGTTTGTCACACCCTCCAGTAATATGATCCGAAAAATGGAACCGGTCGTGGAAGGTAGGACGACAGTGCACGGGGAAAGGACTCTTATTTACACTTTGACGTGAAGACAATCCCTTATTATTTTCAGAGGCACTAGTCCTATCCGTACCAGCCTTTACTAACGACAAACACAATGCACTCTGCAGTGTGACCTTTGTGTTATTTTATTCCGACGTCCTTGTAAGATTTCTAGAACTAAAGCCACTGAAATTGTAATTTTTCTGCATGGTCTCTCGATTTAACCACCTAATGGACTCTAAACCCGCTGTATGATTACTTTACTGACCTTTTGTAGTCTTTTTTTGTTTGCACGCTCGCGCCAAAATTGCCCTTTTCTTCCGGTGAGTAGCTGCCGTAGCGGGCATTAGAATCCCTGTAGGCATTAAAGCTCCACTCAAACGCACCATGCAAGTCGTTCAGAATGATTATGCCCTTTCAGAGACGGGGGGGGGTGACCCGCTGTCTTCATCGCTTTTCTGCTCCTTCGATCTATGCGCGGGACGTTCCAGCATTTTGGCGGCTGGAAGCAACGGAACTGACCCACACGGCGAGGTATATCGTTGTGTTTAGCAGGGCTGGAACACCGTCATCAGTTATTACCGTGTAGTCAAAAAAACTGTAATCGCTTTTGGCATGGAGACTTAACCAAGTACGTTTGGATTCTTATATCGATTGCGACCCTAGAGCAATACTTGAACAGAGCACAGAAACACACAGGCCCTCGAAGTGAAAGCCATTGCATCAATCATGCAACTCGCACATCTGCAGAAATAGATCCCTCATGACCATTGGCTTTCATCTAGAAAACTTCAGCGTTCTAATTGATTAGCATATTTACATCTCAAAAACATTGTGTTTTATGTCAATACACGCTCAACTGGATCCAAAAAAAACAAAACACGGAAATAAAGAAATGAAATTTTGGCTGTTGTAAAAGATGAAATGGATTGACAACCAAGAGTTAGAGACTAGTCCAGCATGGACCAAGAGCGCACTAAACTGTCCTCTGCAGTGCAACATTCACCGTAATTAATCTACGTAGACTTATTCCATTTATTATCTTTCTGCAAATAGTGTCTATTTATAGATAGTTTGTTTCTCGTGGTTTTATTTTTCGTTATGGTATGCTTTATTGCTTGTTCCTGCGGAGAAGCTTGCTGTGCTACAGAAAACCAGTTTAAAGCTTTTTCAACTAGCTGTCGAGAAATCCCACTTTCAGCTACTCTGACGTCGGACCTCGGCGAAATGATATATGTCCAAAGATAAGCACCTTATCTATCAAGCGAAAGCTGTCATCTGAAATTACACAAGGACTCCGACTGATAGTTAAAGGCAGACTAGTAACAGGCCAGGATAAAAATTGTCAGTCTTATCTGGCGGCTGGTACTGCGTCAGAAATTGGGCATCTGCTTGCTGGCGGTGATGAATTTATATGATTCTCATGCCTTTATTGAAGTCCGTTCAAGAAGACTTTCACTTTTAGAGGCTAAATTTCCTGCTCCAAAGACCGATTTTCAGAGGAAAGTAACCACATTGCTTAGTTTAGGAACACATTTAAGCCTCTCGTAATTTCGCAATAATTAAAGTACCACTTGAAAATACATGGCCAAAAACCATAAAACAGATAATTAGATGTCAATAAAAACCAATATGGTTTCCTTTTTCTTAACTTGTTACACTGACAAAAGTAATTCTGTTATGTAGTCTCTGCCATGTCGTGATTACGTGTCACATTTAGAAGTGTCCCCAGGGCTGTTCTGTGCAACGAATTCTAAGCCGGTTGTGTTATTTGGTGTTGGATGTTCCAAGATGATCTTGCAGCCCGCAGGTGGTCTTAGTGAGTTTTTGCTGAGACACGTCAAGTTGTTGTCGTCAATGCCGTCGCGCCGCGTCATGTTAACTTGCGCAACATATATTGGGACAAATGAAAACAAAACCTCCACACAACACGATGAGCTGATCCCTACACGAGTCCGGGTACTATTCTGCCAAGTATTGAGTGAAAACTACTGCCCCTAGGTATTTCTGAAAAGTTGCACCATTACTTGGTGTTCCGTGCTTTAATTGGTCCATGCTAAAACTGCTGTGTTTATTCAATGTGCAGCCCATTAGTAGACATTTTGAAATCTCGTCTGCGACGCCAATCGTCAAGCGTTCTCAATAAAAACCTTTCGAATATGTTTCAGCCTTTTGAGTACTTGTAGTCGTAAAACGTCCTTATTTTAATGCGAATTCTGACAAGCATGGCAGTGGATTCTGAGTATTTACTGGTCGCAGGTGTATATTCAAAATGAAATTAATTTTGCGCTTGTGCTAAAAATTAGGGGACCGTGGTTGACGTAAAACGTCAAGACGAGGTGCTAAGAATAGTATTAGTTTGTGTAATTGTTGACATCCGACGTAGATTTACCCCCTCCCACGACAAGCAGCAATTCGTTCCGATATTTTACTGTTCATATTTTTGGCACCACAATTCGATTTTAATATTTCGAACAGCTGTCTGCCTTATACAATAAGGCGACATGCCTGTTGTAGCAATCATCGGGGGGGGTCTTCCAATCACATGAAGCCTTTCAATACTGAGAACCCCATCTTCCACTGTCGTTTGAAATGGAAAACCCAGCATTTACCGAATGATTTCTCCCCAATAAATTATTTGAGGTTGTTATGTCTGTCAATTGAAGGCGCCTCTCCATGGATACGTTTTCAGCGTGCGCCTAAGTTGCAAAGAGTGTCCATTTAAATGTACACGATCTAAGTGAAATGGGGTAAACACATACGCATACAGTACAGACCAGAAACGCACATATGCACCTTTACAGGTGGGCTAGTGCATTTGAAATTTCAATTCTCCACAAAGACCCACAAAGTAAAAACGCGTAATAGGCGAAGCTGTAGACTTCCTTCGAGATGCGACTGCCCCCTAAATATTGACTCCAGCGATGCCCTTCCATTAATTGCTGCTAACTGATCATCCTTAACAAAAGAACATAAAAAAATTCCATTCAATTAGAGGGTGGCTTACCCTGGAGATCTGCAGGCTTTCTTGTCCACGTCCTTGAATTTAGAAAACAAATCTTCGTAGAGCGTGATGGCAATGTGGCCACTAAGTGTGGTCGAAATCTCTTCTTTTCTTCTTAAACACATTTTTGTCCAACTCTTGGGGAGAAAACGCGATACTATCTTCAGATTTTTGATTGTTCATGTTTTCAACCCAGCGCCAATGCAACGCATCAAAAGGAGAGAGGAAGCCCTCTCTGTATAAGAGCCAGACGAGGGAATACTCTTATTGAGTGGTTTTCCACTCTTTTGGAATAAAGGTTTCATCTTTCTGAGTAATTGTTCCCTTCTAACAAACCGAAGTAACCACCGCTCCTTTCAAGGAGACATATTAGGGAGGGACCCCTCTTAAAATGAAGCAAGTGGTACTTATTACTCTTTCACAAGAGCAGACAAAAGGAAGATATTAATATTGAGGGAGAAATGGATTGTGCCAGGATGCAATGAAAATCTGATGACAAGTTCCTCTTTTTATGATTAAGACGTAATTCCAAGCATAAACTATGAAATGAGGTCCGCCATTTTGTCATTATTGTGGTATTACCGAAAAGACTTCGAAGTAAGTGATGGGAAACGAAAGAAGAATCCTCAGAACCACAAGGGCAATTTCCGGAGGAGATATTTTATGCAAATGTCTTAAACTGAGGCTTTCTCCTATGAATTCAATTTGAAACGGATTGAGGATGATTAAGTAAGCAATCATCAAAATATATCCCACCCCGTAAAGTAAGGTATCAATCACTGGAGAGTTGAATATTGTCCCTGTACATGGATAACAAATACGCTTCGGCTCAACTCAACTAACTCAACACTTCTATTTCTCGGGATAAAATCTAACTTGACTTCGTAATTCGGACATCTTGGTAATCAGTGCAGCCTTCCATGCTCGAGCCGACTTTTATACCACGAAAACAGAATCCACGTAGATCAAGTGACAGATGTCTTCATTGACGTGAACGGCCCAAATGTGGATACGATCACAAGTAAGTCTCAATGCAATAAATCCGAAGAGCAACTTGGGACAAACGGCAGCCGTCGAGGTGCGGTCGGCCAGAGAGGCTGGCAGTGCTGGCGGTGAACTGACGCACGCAGCAGCGCCGATCGTTGCGACAGCCCCCCCCCTCCCCACAGCGCGCTCAATTTGACGGTGCATCATGCCCACGTGGATTCATTTTCTCATAAAAGGAAGTGTGGAATCATGAGGATCGGGAAAGCTGATATCGAACAAGTAATCGAGCATTCGAAGGAAGCCAGTCTGTGTACACCTGATTAAATAAGCATATGGCTTAGACAAGTTGCACCGGTACGTGCACTAGAGAATAAGGGGCAGCATTAATACTGCTCCCCAGTTTCAAGTCGATGGTCTGTACAGCTGGAGCACATTGAGTACGGTAGTTGAGGCGCTGTTAAATTATGCTAATAAATTAAAATGAACAAATCATGCATGAAATGAGATCCATTTTCGTTTGATTCTTAACTGCTAGTTAAATAGTCAAGTTTAGGGAGAGAAAATGTAATCGGTAGTTGGAAAAGAGCACTGTTAAAGGTGCTTATAATACCATTTACAGAGCGCTGACTGACGGAAAACATGCCCCGAATTAATACAGTTGGTATTATTTTGTGCAATACTATTTTGATCCTACAAATGCACAAGTGTTATTAAAATGATACAGTAGGAACCGTATGGAATAAACTATAGTTTTACCAGAAAGGGGACATTTCACGGCACGTCTTCTGGCCGAGACATACTTGAGTATACAGATAGCCAATTTACTTTGTTATTCGAAGGAGGAAGAAAGTTGTATGCGTCGAAATTCAGCTTCTATTCAGTAAATCACAGATTCGAGTCAATGCAGCATCACTCCAAGTACAACATAACTGGCGATATTGTGTTGTCAACAATACTAAAGGACAAACTGCCGTTTGAGATAATTTCCTTACGAAAGGGTTTCTCTCTTTAAGTCAGAAATCGTTGCCAGAAGTGAAACCTAAAAACTAATATTCAACACACTTTACTTCATACATGAAACAAATGATTAATCTTCAGACTGGTGTTTATTTAAACGATTCACGGCTGCAAATGTGTTCCTAGACCTTTGCACTCGCTACGGTTGAAACACTGTCAATGATTACCAAATACCAAAATAGCATTTGCACATTTTAATCTCTGCAGGTCTTAGATCGATTTTCATGAAAAGCAACCATCATTGGAAGATATGCTAAATTATGTTTTGTTCTTAGCGTGCAAAGTTCAGCTTTGTTGCGCTGCGAGTCTGTGCCCCAAACGAGAGACAAAGAAAGAAGAAAATATTCTATGAACAAATCACTGCTCTGAGGCAATGCGTTTGAGAAACATGACTTCAAATTAATGCACGTGAAGATCCAGGTTAAATGTCCATTCATAATTGAGTTCGAACCGCTGTAAATCATATACATGCGTACATGATTTCAGTCCGAGTATGTGTGTTTTGTTTAAAGGTAAAATCTGCGCTGTTGTAAGTACAGTTGACTTTTTTCCTTCAAATCTTAGTTCTACGTGAACGAAATCATGTTTGCGTCGTATACACTATTTTGAAATTACAACAGAGAATATCGGCCATTGCTGCCTTTTACTGCCACGCACAAGATGACCCAAGTTACACGTTTCCGCTTGCCATATGGGTAATTCCAGAAATAAGGGGTCCATTTTTTCCTGTCACATCTGACATATGATTTTGTAAGCTCAGAACACATGTTCTAATTTCCAAGAGTGATGAATTAATGCACCCAATTTACTTGAGAAACAAATAGTAGTAGTTTGAAATTGATTCAGGTGATATTTCCATGTCAAATAACAAAGGTCAGATGTAACACGGACACGAAAATGTCACACTTTTGTACTCCTTATTTCTAGACTTACCCATACCCTTATACCCACGGCAATATATTTTAAAATCAGCGTTCTGTGACTTTTTCACTGAAATATTTCCAAATATTACCATATACTTCTGAACACCGTGGGCTTTGACATTTCGAAAGCACGCATAATACGATTTTTTGTCTGTACTGAATATAACTTAAGTAAACACCATGTATTTAATTTCATTTAATTTCCAATTGGTTCCTTTGATCGCTATCCGTTTAGTGTATCTGTGGTTATTTTCAAAGTGATGGGCTTAATAATGCTCATTTATTGCATGATCTGCTCCGGTCAGTATTAAATGCAGCGCATTGACGTAGGGATGGAAACTTGTATAAAAATTGCTAAAATTCAGTTTCATGTGAACCTACAGCTATACCTAAAACTTCAAACTTAAAAATTCTTATGAATTAACGCAGCCGTAGCAAGTCAAGCGCTTCACTCGGGAAATGGAAATAAAATTCAGGAATAAGGATCAGCGTATGCTGCACCGTGATATGAATATTTTAGAGCGAGTTTTAAAGGAACTCTCATGTCCGTCCCAACGTCAGGTTGACGCGAATGCCTAACATTGGATGTTACATGAAGTTTCGAGCAGGAGGACTTATTTAAGCATCCTGACACTGGTTGGACTTGAAGTAGGAAAAAAGTCATCATGGAAGACGTACATGTTATTGCTGGATAGAAGATGGTGTCTGATGCACAGTATCGATCCAACTGGTGACTCGAGGCAGAGGAAACCAGGGTCAAATTTCCACTAAAGAAAATAAAACCAATTCATAAATACCTCAGACAGTCTCCCTATTCAACAACGTGCAACTTGACCGTGCATTAACATTCGATAATGCCCGTTGCACGTATGTTCGGTCCGCATAGACTCTGCATGCGTTTTGTTTGTGTATCCGCGCATGCGCAATAGTGGTTATAATGGTCATCGGCCTGAAAAATTATTCTAGCAGACGACGCATATCGGTGGTGACCCATGTGAGGAATTTGTACTGCCATTACCCTTGAGGACCTCGTGTGTAAATAAATTTCCAAGAGTCTATCAAATGGTGATATAGTACTCAACCCTGATCTGGTTCGTGAGTCACAAAAGCGGACGCGCCACGATTTTCAGGCTCCCATTGGACGATCGCTGAAGTTGCGCGTTAACTTCCGGTTCCATGATTCCGCATATAAAAGGCGATCAATGCAGTGCACGTGTGCAGTGGGCGTGATTTAAACTGAAGTGACACTTATGGACCGGATTAGTCATGAGTCTGCGTGCGACGCTACACGCAGAACGCGCCATGCGCGGGCCACATCCATATACAAGGAGATTCTACTAAGATTCAAAGAAATATACCAAATATATAAAATGGACGGAGGGTATTTGAAAAAAATGGAAGTAAAAGTTAAGAACAATATAGCTGGAAATCCAACATAATTATGTTGACTTATTTTGACTCTCTGAATAAAAAGGTATTTATGAACGGGAATAAATGTGTACTTGGCTGGTCTTAAAGTTTAAGACCTTGCTCAAGAGAACGAACATTAATAATGCCCTCGCCTACGGCTCTGGCATTAGTCGCGTACATTCTCCTGAGCCGGTTTCGCACGTTTAAGACCAGTCAAGCACATAATCTTTCTGACTAAGGTGTCACCTTTATGGATATCTTATTGCCCCTTCCAAACCGTTTTTAATCAGACACAAAACAATGATTGGGTGTCGAATCTGGCTCTCAAATTCTCGCTTTCATACATTTCGCCAAGCCTGCATTGTCCCATTTATATCGGGTTTTTACTTAGAACATAAATTATGCACGGTGATTGCCTCTTGGGTGGTGCAAGGTGGCACTTGGGCTAAATCTTATACTATGCACAATTCGATTTACATGTGTGATATTATTTAACACCCAGTGCATGTATACACTATAGGGGTGCTGAATCAACCAGACCTTGCGTTTGTCTTTCTCAAACGTCTGCTCATTTGGAATCCTTTTGTGCGAAGCTACAAAATGTATTACGAGTATACCTGCAAAAAGAACCTGCCTTCCCACAGAATAATAACAAAATATTCTTATGTTTCCACTTTACGTATCGGGAAGTCTGAGACGACAATATGGCATTAGAAGAAACATCTCGGTAAGAGTAAAGGAAAAAATGCACATATTTTGTGATGTACCGCGCCACGTGTAATTAGTGTCATTTGAACATGTCTAGCCGATACCACAAACAGGATTTGAACGAATCAGAGTGGACCGATGGCATGTGTCAGTAACACATAGGGCACCCCAAGAGATATTCTGTCAACACCAAATGTTTACACTGTTTCTCCCATAGCCACGCACGCGCCCCGGGGTGTGCGGGATAAGCACTATTATTAAGTGCATGAAGGATGCGCGGAGAGCCAGTTGCCTAGGCAACCGGAACAGCCGGCAAGTCCGAGCGGATGTTTGGTTAAAGTGCGAAATGTTTGCGGTTAGAACAGGGTTAACGGTGTGATATGAAATGATTTCGGCAAATATGTAAGAATGCGTTGCGCGTGTGCAGACCGTGACATGCATTTAGGCCCAAAGACACGATATTATTAAGTAAATCAGAAATGAAAGTCATGTCGATGTCTGGGAAAATCTTCACCAAAGTCACTCATTAACGTTGATTTGTTTAATGAGCCGACACTCAGCCAAAGAAAGACGAAATATAATGCATGCCAATTTCGTAAACATTAAGCAATTAAACTGGAAGAAATAAGTCGGTGCATTTGGGGGCTGACATGAACAGAAAACGTAATCAAATCGAGACGTAGATTTGAAAAAACATCATTCTACTAAGCTGTGTGGACTGTCGAATTAACAAGCAAAGTGAAAATGTCAATGTCCCTAATAGTTATCATTCACTTAAGAAACAGACCACCTCTACACGGTGGAGAAAGAGTTTAGTTTCCTCATAGAGCTCCAGTGGTAAGCCTGGGACGGTGACTATTCTTTTAAACCGATTCTGTGCGAAATACAGACTTGTTATTTACGACTTTTTACACTCTAAAATTTGTTGCGAAGTTGAACAAGCTGGTTTAAGCCCCGGGTGTGTCTTGCATGCGTCCTTACATCACCTGTTACAAGCCCATGAGGGTAAAATCCAATTATATTGAATTTTACCTCATCCTTGGGGTATTGCCTGAAACACTTGTGAACATATCCGCGGGCAATTTGGAAATATAAATTGTTTGTGTGTCTACTTTATTAAGTGACACGTTGCTTTCTCTTAGTAAAATGATACGAGATCGCCATTAGCGGGAACGCACGTTAACAGGATGAAAAAAAAATCCAGCATTTTCCGCAGATTCAAAAGTTCGAAAATTCGACGACGTCATTGTATTACGAGAGGGACGCGGGCATGAATTACATCAGAGCTATTCATTATTTTGTTCTAGGAGTAGAATTCATATTATGGAATCAAACATTGCTTGCCATAAAAACAAAATGTTCTGGGTACTTCTGCTCGCACTAACTCTTCAACTTTTGTTCCATCCTGTGCAGGTAATATTCACGGTACCAAACAGACTGCGCAGCGACGAAAAATGGAAGCCTAAAATCAAGGGCCTGCGCGAATTGACTTCCCATATAAAGGAAAACACTCGCTGATCTAGACGTCGCGTCGGCGGGCAGACAGAAATACTTGTGCATTAAACCGAGCGCATATGCTATCTGTGCGCGGAGGGAACTAATTTATCCGTGATCATTGTTTTGATGATTTTTCCAATTAGTACGGCAGAGCGATTGTTTTCCTTCACTTGTGAATGCTTTAGAACCCTGCTCTCAGTTGGAGGCCGGTCGGTACATTTTCATTTCACTTTATTGATGACTTTACGCCTGTATGATTAAGCAAAATAACCGCCGTAAGTCTTGTTGCGGACTTCCCAGAAGAGTCTGACATAATCTTATTGTAATATAATTTAGAGGCTTTTTGTTCGGTTTTATTTCTCAATGGTGCAGTTATTTTTCTTCTGATTACGAAACTCTTGATCTATTAACGATTTTCGTTCACCCGATATTAGTTCCTATCTTAACTAGAAGACCCCGAGGGACACGTTGTGTGAGGTACTTATCGCGAATGAGAAAAACAGTGTGTGGCCAGTTGTCTTGGCAAACTTTGGAAGTTCTGGAACAGAGTGCGGCTCTTGGTTATACGCTTCAACTTAACCAGGATTAAGGAACAATTTCGCAGTATGCAACAAAGGTAGGACATGAAAAGGGGCTGATCTGTTACATGTTGAATTAAAACTATACTACGTGCAACGGAACTCACAATAGCGGAAGACGTTTGCATCTTAACCAGGTGGTATGTTTTCTTCAAGAGGCAATCCGATACAACAGCGCGCCTCCAAGAGTTTGCATGCAGCGGCCGATCACAGTGCGCGAAATCTGTCGACCCAATGCGCGTCTGGAAAGGGTCGACATATTTTGTGATTGGCAAATGCGTTGCAAACTCTTCTGTTGTGTCTTCTGTTGTGAATCGCTCGTATAAAGTTTAGTCCAGGCAATTTTTCTGTTTTACAGACAAATCTTGATATGTTGGATTCAGGGGTTCCACTGCTACCAGTTTTGAGTAATATGTTTCAATCGTGAGATAGCTCGAAGCGTCTTGCCGATTTCGGGAATGCATACTTATGCAGTACGGATACAATCCAAAGGAGCAACATAATTGAATTGTCCCATCAATCACGCTCCGGCCGCCAGTCCTGCAGCGTGCAAAAGGACCGCGAGGGCCTGATACTGCCGACTGTTGCCACCAGTGGCACATCCAGCGGGGCCCTTGGAGGGTGGGTGGAAGCCAGGCAGACACTTGCCCATGTTTCTTCTTGTTTTATAGATTTAAGTCATAGTGACACCACTCTTTGTTCACATGTCCACTTTCCTGCAGCGGTGATGAGGTGGGATGCTATCCATCAAGCCCCCATAGCGGAGATCGTGAAGCTGTTATGTTGTAGATCCATGCAAAGCGCTTGTGAAACGCAACTACCTTTCTTCGCGGTTTGAGACTCTTTAACGGACGCAGAATAGAAAACTATCATGAGGAAATGATAACTACACCCCAACCTAGACCAAAAATTTGGATGGATACACTGCTCTAGATTGAAATGGGAATAGCTGGTTAAAACTCCAGATTGCTTATGCCGACTTATGATGGCTGGACATTGTCAGTTAGTACTCAAGTTTCAAAGTTCCAACATTCATTAATTGTTGATACAGGTCTACTGCGCCAGACTTATTTATGAATTATTACATGAATTGATAAAAACGTCATTAGGATTTACAGTATACGATCAAAAATAGTTTGTAATTGAAACAAAATAAGAGAAGAAAGGTTAGACCTGAGAGGACTGACTTACTGCCACATTCCCGAGGATGGTGACGATCATGATTATGGAGAGGAAAAGTGCTTGGAATATGAAGTATCCCAAGGGTGGGGATAGGGTTCCCTTCATGCCATCTTCACGAGGTGCCGAGGTCCCGTTCATCCTAACATGGTTTTCGGTTGCGCCAGTATCATAACTCCGAAAGCACACACTTAGCAGTCAACACGCTTAGTGTCGTCCCCACCTCCAAGCCTGATCAGCCCTTCACGGCGAACACGAGGATTTTGGCGCAATAAGGACTATTGTCGGGCGATGTCTGACGGTGAACTCCCCGCTCATCATCCGCGCTTGAGATGAGACTGTCCGGAATACACCACGCTGCATCCTTCCCCCATCAGATCATCAGCGCTTGTCTTTCACGTCCCGTCAACGAATAAAATGCTTCAAGTTGTGTGTCTGCAGGAGACACACTCCCGTTGACCTGTGCTGCAGAAAGTACCCAGTGGAATAAGTTGATTTCATCGAGTGGTACATAATATGCGCGGCCGAGGCTGCATGCATGCGGCTTGCTGTTACGATTCGTACGTATTGCATCCGCGCCGCCGTTGACAATCCCTAACCACAAAGGAGGGCGCTCATGCGGCATTTCTCACAGACCTTTTTGCCACACGCACTATGGTCAGGACAGTGTATGGGTGAGTGTAACCTTTGACGTCATCCACGAAAGCATCGATCTTATGCAGTTGTTCATTTTCGACCCCGTTAATATCTTCTGCTTGCACTTAATGCTTGCCAGTGCAATTCTGTTTAAAAAAGGTGGAATAATACTTAACCAAACTAGCGGTAACTTCCCTAGACGGTGTCTACCGCGCCGCAACGAAACGCTCTCTACGTAACGCTCGTCCCCAAGAACCTTGATGATGTTCTAAGGATGGGCTAATTTATTCAGGCCACATGACGTAATTTTTGTAAATCCTCATTGGATATAGTTCATTTGGATTCAGCATGGATCAACAGTGCAACACCACCGCCTGCGCCAGTGGCGTATCCAGCTTTGGTGTACATGTGTGGGGGGGATTCTAAAGCGAATGCGGCTTCAGGCTCATTTAACATGATGTTGGTGGAGAATTACATTCTTGTTAATATTTGATAAATATATACATCAATTACTTTCTTTCTTACTCACTTATGAAGTATTCTTTGAAAAAGAAAAATCCGTCAGGGGGGCAAGTAGCCCCATCCCCCCCCCTTACGCCACTGGCCTGCGCCATGACACGTGCACGCAAAACGCCATGCATTGATTTGATGATGGCAGCAAGTTACAACCACAAGAATTTGCGGTGCCTTTCGAGATCACCCAGCGCCTGACGGCCTTGCACAGATTTTAGCGAAGGACACACGTCATACGGGGTCACAGATAACGATGCGTAGAGCATTGTGGGTAAATTTTTGCCATGCGCGCGAGCTCACTCAATGCATTACATAAGCGGCGGTTATCAATTCGATGTTTTTCTTTGTTCTCCTCATTGCTGAAAATATTCTCACTACACTTTATTCGTTCATCCAAAATTGACCAAGATAACCGATGATTTTCAATACATATCACCAAAAGACACGTGATCAGTGATACTTAGTGAGAAGATGAATTACCACACTGTGATTGTACTAAGGCCGCCAAAGAATTACCATTGGCGCAACAAAGCAAAAAATGAAAAAATAAATAAAATAAATAATGCTTTGCCAACAAGAAGTGATAACCTCGCGGTCACAGGTCGTGCACAATGTAGCCAAACACAGTGCAAAGCCATCAGCCCTTCCCGGCGTCCTCTGGGGCGCCGCGTGTCGATCGAAGATGTTGTGAAGCAACCTTGTTCTCATGGGTAAGATGTTGCTGCGACACGTACGTGGCATGGTCTGAACCCTGGTATTGTATCATTTAATATCCCACTCCTATTTAAATCAGGACTATAGTCAATGCGTTTTCGTGCGACGCAGATTAATTTAAGAGTGGGTGCGATTTATTTTACTTTATTATTCATCCCGAATAGCCAGAATAGCCAGTTGGCGTCAGTGCCGTATTCTAACGACCAGGGGCTATAGTGAAGGAACGCGCACGCAGCCCACGGAGTCGAGGCTGCTTGTGAGGGGCACATAAAGCTATGTATAGCTCCATGGAAGCGCATTAGCACATCCCAGCGCATGCACGACACGTGCAATATGAATGAATTTCTCTATTAATGAGAAGCACGTGCGTGTGCACGCGTTACCTATTAAACTTAGTCCACATCCCTGGATTATTCTCCCGTGTCTGTGAGCTTGACACAAATGCAGAGTGCTGAATAGCCAAGCTGGACCAAGGCTTAGTGATTGCTATTTTGAGCTGCGTTATCGGAATTGAAAGAGTGGGACTGTAGTTGGAATTCTCAGGGAATTTTATTTTCTCCCACAACTTCCAGTTTGAAAAAAAAAATTAATTAGAAGGGAAAATAAAAGATTACACTTCTATAGAAGTCTTGATATTGATTACTTGTAGGTAAAATGGGGAAATCGATCGAAAAAAATGACCATTTGGAGAAAGAGGGAATGACCCCTATGTCTGCCTTTTCGGGCGAGAAATTTATTTTCTTCATCCCTGCTCCTAGATTTTACACTGGTTGTCTTTCGTGTATGATGACCGTTCAGTAATAGTAAAAATGAGAGTCCTGTATCCTGCAAGGATTACCTTCAACAAGTCACGATCAAAAAGCCGTTTCTCTCACGAATCACAAACCATAACACGAAGGCTAAGAGGACTCTAGACCAGTGAAGGGCAAACGAGCAGCGAACTGCTTGTTTAATGGCTCAACAATGATAGATCACAGAGCTAAGAACACATAACATGGGCGTATGTGCACAGCTAATGGGACACAACTTCCATGCCCATTCAAAATCAGTTTATTTGCATTGACATCATTGGTCAGATTCGTCGTCAAGCCAAAGCGGGTTATTGTGATTTTCTGCCATTGAATGCCCAAAGCTGAGTCATGTACAAAGTGGCAACATAACTGCTTGAGATCGATTTATAAACTGGCTTCCTAGGTTTTCAAGTATAAAGTAATGCAAGCAGCACTGAGCAAATTTCCAAAGTACCAAAAATCATTGCACCAAAACTCAAGACTTCCATGAGCAAGTCAGCTAGGAATAATTATTATGGGGAAGTGAGATTGTAATTACTCCGTCGGTTCTCTGAGGCACGTATTGCTTAAGTCTGTCCCTGTCAGCTGCAGTCCGCTGCACTTTCGCTTACTGATGAAAATCGTGAAGACTGTCTATCGTCCTTTTAATTACAACGGTTCCTTATATCAATCCTACCGTGACAGCTGAACAACCTTACGGAATTGGAACTGGTGAAGAAAAATGTCGTTTGAGCAGCCTGCCTCGCTGAAAGTGAAAGCTATTTCAACAATGATGTATACAGCGTATTGATTCTTTATTCCTTATTTGGTTTGGGTTGGCTAAGTTGTTGCAAAAAATTAATTTCTATGAGGTAAGTCTCTAATTTCCTTGGGTATCTGAACAATTACGGATTGTTTTAGGACCAACAGTAGGTATATCTTTGCACTAGAAATACCACAGAATCATATTTTCTATTTACTATATTATGGAACTCCATTTTTTACGTTGGTGTGTATAAATCTAATAAAGTTCTTCTCACTAAACATTCTTTACTTTATAAGGTATAGTCGCAGTCCTCACAATACCTGGTAACAACAAGCCTATTGTGAGCCCTTTCGCTTAAATCTGCACTACCACCACCAATAACTGTTTGACAATTTTGACAATGACGGATCTTTTATTTGGTTTTTTTTTTTTGAGGAACAAACCGCCGTTTTGTTTTTTACAACACATTATGTTCCAACTAGAACGAGAGGTGTTGTCTATACTACGACGTGAGTTGTCATCACAGTTCGCAACATTCTTAGCCGCTCTTTTGGTCAATCATTTACGTTACCAAGGTAATACATTACGGCTATTTAAGCAGCTGTTGTGTGATAACCCAAAGGCCTTGCGACCTTTTTCTGATTAACCTCCTTCACCCTGTGCCAGCCCACTCTTGGCAGCCAAGTTTAGTTCCAGACGAGATGATGAAATTCAACGTGCTTTTCTTTCGTCTCCTTGACATCTGTTGTCATAGGGGTGCCATTTTTCACCGCACATTGAAAGTTGCATTTAAATAGGCCACATGTACACACAATCGAAAGAAGACAAGACAGTCCTCATTTTTCATTCACATCGTAGGGAAGTCGATTCCAGACCCAAAGCAACCACTTCCCGAAAAACACAGAACACACCTAAAAAGGTCAAGTTGTTTCTCTGGGCCATCCAAAGGACTATCGGCGCGAAAATTTCACTCAAGGTTTTTTCGCAAGGTTCACAATTTAAAATGATGCTCGCTAGTTGAAAATAGCATTACGCATGCACTGCCCTCAGCTTGGTTTTAAAGGGGAAATTTCGATAGCGGGAGGGTTCAAACTGTCATGAATCGTTAGTGCAATGATCTGTCGTATTGTTGCGTTGGAAATAAAAATGTTGGTTAGTTGAAATGATGTTAGCATCTTTGGAGATTTTTTGGGGTTTTTACCGAGATATCCAATATCTTATGCTTTTCATTGCAAAATTATGTCTGTGTGTTAGGGTAGAGGATAACAAGTGGAGCGTTTTACTGTGAACGCTTAAAAAAAAGGAGAGACGGAAGCACATTGTAGTGATGCTTCCCAATGAATTGAAAAAAAAATTCAAAGAAGATAAAGAAGCTTCAGAGAACTTTAAAAAAATATTTAAAAAAAAGGACGCTATGCGAAGGGGAATCCGTTGACAGTTATGTAATAGACGTTATCCACTGAGAAACCATTTTCGATGTTACTCCCTGAATTTAATTTATTTAATGTAACCCGTGTAATGGGGATGGTGCCAGGTTATTTTGGGTTTCAAGTCTCACTTCTTTTCGATTGTGGCATTACGTTTGATAATTCAACACGATAATTCACAAATCTTAAATTGTTCATCTGTGTAAGCCCATTGTAGTTTGCAATTTGAGTTATTTATTTCATCGAATTTGTTTTTTACTATCGGTTACCCAAAATGACAAATGAACCTCGCTTTCAGTACACTATGGCTGACTTGTGAATAGGGCTATTTGGAGACGGTTCTCTATTACAAGAGGTGATGGACTAAAAGTTTGACCCTCAAAGGATGTTGTGAATTTGTGTGCACTGTGAATACTCCCGCTCCTTTAAAGGGCATTTTCATAATTGGTGTACCAGCTTGGGGCAGTTCAAACCTGACAAGGCGCTTTGCAACATGCCATGCGTAGCGAGCAAAGGTAGATTAATCAGTTCGGGGGATAGTGTCGGATATCGCAGGAAAAAATAGCGAGGAGAAAAATCGCAACGAAGATGGACCGCTTATATCCCAAGGCTCAGTCGTTTCGTAGATGTCTGGACGTGTGAACATGGAAGGTCCCTACAATTATGAACATAGAAAACGAATGGAGGGACGGCGGCTCCCAGTGATAAGGGGAAAAGTAAAAGATAAAAGAAAAACAATGAAAACTGCAAGGGGCAGAACACAGAGAAAGCAATGGAAATGTTTGTAAAGAGATATGGATAAAAAAGTTGGCAAACTGCCAGCTGATTAATTATGCAAATGATCAGCTTGTCGGCTGGATAACCCACAGCAAATAGATCTAATGACATAACAGGACTGAACTATGGAATTCCATATCTGCCGTCGCCCGTCGTCCGTCGCATTTTGCTTTCTGTTGTGTCCCAATTCTGCCATTTACCAGTTCCAAACATGCCATTTTTCGTCGTGCGTCGCCCGTCGTGCGTCGTCCGTCGCCCGTCGTCTGTCGTGCGTCGTCCGTCGTCCGTCGTGCGTCGCCCATCAAATGGGTTGCATAGGACCTGCAAAAGCCGTTGTTTAACAAATGACAATGTGATGATTCCATTCACTTCTAAAGATCTTTTCCGAATAAGGCAAGTACAAATCCCACCTGCAAAGCATATACTAGTCACATAATTAATTCCAATAATGCTTAACTACCCCTGCCCCTTGACAAGAAAATATCGCCTCTCTGAGAATTCAACCAAGTGTTTTGGGGGAAAACATTTTCAGCAAAAATGTTCCGACCAACTTATCCACAGTGTTATTCTAATTTGCATACTGTAAAAATGTGCCGACTTGTTTTCATCAAATTCCAGGAAGAAATCTGCCAACCGATACAGATATTTTATCCTGTCCTCTCAATTTCACCTTGAAATCCAGAAATACTAGACGTGCTGTGGATAAAAAACTGTTTATTAGATGTATTGTTAAGGGGCAATTACCACTTGGTTTAAGTTTCAGAAAATATGACGTGTTGGTTTTTGTGGGTGTATATGCCATGGTGGATAGACCAATAAGAACAGGTTGTCCAGTACATCAGCATTATTTATGGGGCTTACAAGTAACGTTACTGTTTAAAAGACTTCTGTGAGCCAACTTGCAACTGAAGTCATGTCTAATTTGGAGTATACAGCAGATTTCATCATAGGTATACCCGCCCTCAAAATAATGCTGAATCAGTTTGTCTCTTATGAAAACTATTGGGAATCAAACATCGTAAATAATTTATTATTTACATTCCATTCTGTGGGATATCGTGCAGGGACAGACAGAAATATCACATAGGCTATAGACCTAAAGTCTGGCTGTTAACGAGTAAAGTTACGTCTAGAGTAACTAAGTTATCGAGAAAAACAATCTACCCTAATAAAACTCTATTTTGTTAATTTATTTATGTAACCAAAATGGTATTATTTCACATACACGTTACTCAGCCGATGTCAGGATATTATTTCTTCTTTCAATTGGAGTTTGGCGCAACTGGAAAAACGAATACATGTACATTTTCTGGTTCTATTGCAAAAATGAGAGTCGGGCATGGTGGATCGATCGAACAAGGACATGTACATGTGAAACGATCAAGGGTCAAAGTTAAAAATACCACTGCGCAATCGTGACAAAAAACCCACGGGCGACGCACGACGGGCGACGCACGACGGGCGACGCACGACGGGAGACGCACGACGGGCGACGCACGACGGGTGACGCACAACGGGCGACGGAAGATATGGAATTCCATACTGAACACGAAGAGAGTGCAATTTTTGTTCTGTGGNAGTGCGGCAATGTCCCTTGTCGTGTTGATCCTTTTGATTTCCTGTGTGATCCGCTTAATTCCGTGCCATCGTTCTATGGATAAACCCCTCTTCTAATGTTTCTCCATCAGTAAGAAGAATAGGGGCGATTCACAATAGTGCGCCACCAAGAGTTTGCAACGCGTTGGCCAATCATAACGAGCGAAATTAGTCGACCCTTTCCAAACGCGCATTGGGTGGACAAATTTCGTGCATTGTGATTGGCTAATGCGTTGCAAACTCTTGGTGGCGTACTATTGTGAAACGGCCGTATTGTGTTGTATAACCTGGCTTTGGGGATATATTCTTACTTTGTTTTGTTTTGCTTTTTATATTGAGTTCTGTTTTTGTACTTTTCTATACTTGAATCTCCATAAATTAAAAAGCGAGTCAGATTATGCAGGCATCTGGCTCTATAGGAATTAGCAAGCAATTGCAACTGGTTAGTGTTGGGTATTGGCCTTCACTAGCAGGTGTTCGTTGGGGGTAAATTGGGTTGGATATTTGGTTGTGTGGGTTGCGTTGAGCTGGAATCGGGAATGGTTAGGATGGGTTCATTGAAGTTAGGTTGGGGTCATTTCGGTGCGGTTCGCAGAGGCGTCACCCGATCCGACTACCAACCGCTACTTATAATTGGGGCTTTCACACCAAATACACCATGCTACAAGCAGGTTGGTATCATAGGATCGTAGCATGGACTACGTGCGGCACACTTGTCAGCTGGACCAGTTTAGCTTACGCACCGCAGCTGCAGCTCTCTGTTGTGTAGCAAGTGAGGGCGCTTTTCATCCTATATATGCTTACAGGTTGCAGGCCAATGCAAAAATAAACTGCCATAGCCAACAGTGATGAATACCCGAACTTCAAAAAATCAGGAAAAATAATCACGAGTTTCTTAGGCGTTCGAGATGCACATCAAATTAAAGTCCAGTTTATGGTTTTTCATATTCTTCTTCAAATTTCAATTCATTAACCGAGGACTTTTTGAAGATATTTATTTCCACGGAAGGTCACCCCTACAATGCAGTCGTGAAGCCCCTCACCATTTTGAAATATCGATACCTACACTTCAAATAAAAAATAGACCGTTTTCAGGCACCGATTTCTTCCAAATCTCACTCAGACGCAAGCTGGTATTCTTTCTGCCCGCCTAAACCTATCTTTTCTACAAATCTGCAAGTTCATGGGCCACAAAATACTCTATTTCGGGGTGCATACAAATTGTGACTTGGCCCTGGCGAGCAGTTTTCGGCCTGCATCCTACAAGTGTGCCGAACGTAGTCCATGCTACGATCCTATGGTACCAACCTGCTTATAGCATGGTGTATTTGGTGTGCAAGCTCTCCTTCTAAGTAGCGGTGGGTAGTCGGATTGGTTTGCCGCCGTAGCCAGG
Source organism: Acanthaster planci (assembly GCF_001949145.1). The sequence continues at coordinate 2,440,918 of NW_019091361.1, forward strand.
ACTCTTGAGCATATGGAGGCAAGCGGGGGGGCTTTACGCTAAAATGTGTGTGTGTGTGGGCTCACTGGATGTTGGACAAATACGTAATCGTGATCATATCAAGTGGGGGCGACTGGGAGCAACGATTTTTCCTGGGGGCGCCCCCCCCCCAACCGCTGGCGGTTCGGTACGTAGGATGGGTTTCCCCCTTATAAGACTAAATGGATTAAGATGGCAGCATGACAACTGTTGGAATCGAATTTAGTTAAGGATTTCAAACCTTAAGAATAAAGAATCTCAGAAAGTCAGTAAGACACCAAATAATAGAATACAGGCCTACTACCTTTCAATAAAAAATGGGCCAAAAATCCATTTTGACGTAAAACCTGATACGAATTAAAAGTGACATTTCTGCAAACTCTGGTCGTCCATTTGAATAGTCGACAATAATTCTGACCAGAGAGGTCGCACCACTATTGGCCGTTTTTTTTACCACTGGTGCATTGTTACTTCAGGCGGTGCTAACGGACATAGCTGTATTCGTACGTCCGAAAGCATGCACACGATGAAATATAGGTCGAGTTCGGGCGCCGTGTTCTTGACACGGGTTTCTTGTTCTCGCGCTCGAACGGCAGGAACACGACTCAAGAACACTGTCTCGGAACAGGATCACCCACCACCTCCTCGTCATGGTGTTACAGGAACACACGGAAAAACTCGTGAGATTTTGATTTTTGAACAGTGGTAGGCCCACAGTGCCGACCTGCCATAACTTTTCAGTTGTGACACTGACAGTTACAAAACAATAATGTTAATTAATTAAGCTTTAATCCCATTTTCAAAAGTCAAAACGTCCACATCAGCAACAGCTGTGCTCTTGGTTGTCACCGTAAATCTCGGCTCTTAAAAGCAACCCAATAGTTGCTTGTCTGTATACCTGCTATTATCTACGTGCTTGTAGCATCGCGCCATATCTTTCTATCCAAATGTAGAACTTCCTTTTCCAGATACTTCACCTTTCAGGGTTCAGCGCTTAGTAAAAGATCGGGAATCAGCAAGAATACAATATACAAAAGAATATTGAACCTCATATAATGTACAACACAGGACTGAAATTTCGAAAGCCTTTCCTTGCTGTGTCCTCTTTTCTCTTTTCAGTTTTGTTCATGGGGTTTTCGCAACAAGCGCGATCTTTAGTTAAATTCCATTATTTTAATTTTCTATTTCAAATTCAGTTTTCATATGAATCAATTTAATTTTGAACACACGCGTGTAAAAATATGGACTAAATTCCTATCAACACGAAAAAGAAATAGATTCTTACGTCTCATCCCATTTCTGTTCCTCGGAACCGAGTTGTTAAATTCTCCAGCTGCTTCTTAACAGTAATATAATACCATTCAAACTGTGCCAAAATGCATAGACATGCACAAACATGAATACCGACTATCACTTTGGTTTGTTCACTTGACTCTTGTTTATGTTTGCGCTTTGCATATTTACAAATGTACTACAACTTGCTTCATCAGTCCGTTCCAAAGAAGCAAGTTCCTAGCTAGACAAGCATTGGTGTAAATGGCAGGCTGTCGCCTTGTGCGGAAAATACGCCATAGGCCTGTTTGGGGAGATTAGAACAGTTTTGCTCATTCTGTTTGAAAGAATGCACCGGTTTACCACGAATTAAAATATGAGTTGAACGTTCAAGGTCCTTTTGTGGGCTTTTTTTATTCTTACATAGAGACTCAAAGAAGATTGGACCGACGTGCTTAAAATCCGATCCATTTAATTCTATTATCTGAATCAGATTTAATCGGTTGCTGTGTGGAGTTTTAATTTATCTGTTCAAGTTATCATGAGTTGGCTTAATTACGAAACTGTGAGAAAATCCCTTCCAGCATTACCCAAAACAAGGAGACCATATGCTTCATATGTGAGGTTTATTACATTTTATTCTTTACTTCCATCTGGCTGTTACCCGTTTTGTTTTGCTTTTTTTGTATTTCCGTTTTCGAATTTCCCAAAGCAAACTCAAGATGTTAAAATGGTAATTGGTTTTCACGTATGCTGGTAGGAATCCTATTACAACTAGGCCTGGAGTGCCGCTTTCCAATTAAAACTATGAATGCATAACGAGGTCGCGTCTCCGAGATAAAGCTGCAAAGATAACTATTAAATTCATCTGTGGAGCACAAAAAGTGGAATGTGTGTACACTTCTGGTTAACGTGTAAACCGCGGATGGAGCAGATGCCTATGGTGGATAAACTCCCACAGGCTTGACACGCTGCCCGTCACCACACCGTGTGCACGCTGGTTTTTCCACGGAGCTGTAATCGCTATTACCGGTCAGACAAACTATTTGGCGTGTGGAACTGGTGGAGATTTCGAAACTGAATTCGCATGATATATAATTTTTTTCAGAGGATTGTTGACAAAACTACGAAATAACAATTGATGAGAGTTGCAGAGTCGATTTTGGAGCAAACTGGTAGTCTGTAAGGACGCTGGGTGCGAAGTGTGCCCCGCATTCCTCATTTCATGTCAGGAACTTCGCCAACCTCCACTCGCTATCAGTACTAAATCTTGTCTCTGAGCACAGAAGGATGAATGTCTTCCATCATGGCTCATTTCAAGTCTGCTTCCTTCTCCTTTGCGCTTTTCTGAGCAACGCTGTTGCCTTTGAGAATCCATGGTCTGACACGGACGACCTGGGGTCGTACTTCACCAACGAGTTTGCCGTGCAAATCGAAGGGGGGATAGATGTTGCACGGAGCGTGGCCTCAGACCATGGGTACCAACTTCAGATGCAGGTAACACTTGAGCCCTTAGGCCTAGAATATGGAACTTCAAATTTAAATGTGCTTGAATCATATTGTTTTACGGTACCTAATCGGTACTTTTATGTTGACATCATGTAATAGGCATCGGAAATTGCCTGTAATTTTCAAAAGAAAATCACCCATCGTATATTTTGTAATTTTTACACCAGATTTTCTAAACCAAACGTTGTAATGAATCTGTGAAATCAACCCGGAGTTTTTCTGTGTTCTTAATGTAAAATATGAAATGGACAAATGCATAAAATAGTTCTTTCTTAACAGCAAATCAAACAAATTGAAAATGACATCATGTTAGAAACATAGTCACATGTATGTCTACTGCTGACACGAACAACGAAATCCTCGTCCATTAAATAATGCGCAAAAGAGATTGGACTCTGGATAATATTAAAAAAAATTCACCACGACTAAAATTATGTTTGAACTGAGAAATACGACACCAACCTAATTTTGGTCCAATTAATACTCATGAAAACGTTCCATTCCGCAGCACGTACATTTTCCCAAGGATATTGCATTGAAGAATTCATTTTGTGATATCTACACTGTAATAGATTTAGAGATAAATCATTAATAGCACCGAGAGACGAACACTTCCTTATATGCCACAGTCGATGAATTATCGACGTTTCGCGATCCTCTTTCTTATAGACGCGTGAAATTTGCAGAATAGTTGGGAGTAGATTTCGATGTTTTACCAGAGGGCATGCATAAAATCTTACAGAGGTTCACAAAGCCCATTAAACTGTCTGCTCATTGGAATTTCTATGGAATAATTATCCGTCGACATGGTAGAATTTTCACCAAACTGGTTCTCACGTGTTGAAATCATTCCTCTATTAAATAGAAGCTTTGGAACCACCATCGACAAAGTACTTATTTTCTAGAAGAAATACAAGTTTACATTGATTAAGAAATGTTGGAGAGTACCTCGCTCATAATCGATCATGATAAGCATCTTTTGCAAAAGAAACCTGAGTTGATGGTCCTTACGTTTGAATAAGGTTTTGTTTCAAAATGCCATGGGTATAAATCTTGGGGGATAGGAGTAAACAAACCCCCCAACTTTTTTCGACCAGGGGGATGGATGCATGGGCTACTGAATCACCCTCTCCACTATTTCGTGGCGAAAAAAAAAACATGTAGGTGGATTTCGAAGAGCTTTTCAGGCTTCCCAACCGTCAAATCAGTGGCACCCAAAAGAGGAAGGGACAATGAAAAAAGCCATAAATATGCCGTTCTCCTGTAACATTCTGTAGGAATGTAATACAAATTACAGATGTCCATCTGTGTCATGAACATGGCGCCCTATAGAGTATCATATAGCGTCAGCACCCTACCCTTTTCAAATTTCCGTGGCTAGGCAAGTCACTCCCCCTTTCCCATCCTCCCCATTTTCCGCTACAGGTTTACACACTGCAAAAATGCCACATTATTTTCTGATTAGTATTTGCTGTGTGAGTTCAGCAAATATTATGGACTAATTGCTTCAATATTGTTTCCTAATTTACGCGTCTGAAGTCATTACCAAGTTCATACCAGCAGCTTTGTACAGAAGTGTTAGACCAAATCAATGAAAATATCTATTTCTAATTAGCGTTTTCTAATATAAACCTAATTTAAAATTATACCATTACCTTTTAAGAAATCGATTTTAAACTTCCACATAACAAAAAACTCATTAATGTGAATTGTTGACTAGATCTGGTTCTTGTGATAGTTTATTGTTTGATTTTGCTGTACAAAAAAGTAACAATCAACTTGTCGACTGTAATTTTTTTTTCAAATGGAATGTTTTGCAAAGGGGTACATCTTTCCATATTAGGGTGGAAATTTACTTTTGAAAATTCATAAAAACGATTTAGCTTAGCAATAATGAAAAGGGATTTTTCTGAAAAGCTAGATGCTAAAAGAATCCACAGAGGGCATCTTAGTCATCCGGATACAGTAGTTGTTTATTTCTAGGAAAGCCAAATGCATCAAAGCACTTAAGGATAAACTAGAATCTTACCATCTCTTGAGACAATTTTATACAGTAATGGAAACAGATAATGCTTTGGCTCTCGTCAGGTAAAGTACAGACAAAAATTTTCAGCTTTTAGAGAATCTTGGAGCCAATCACCTTGGAGACTATATAGAGAGGGGAAAAACTGATGAGTATGAATTTCTGTCCTTTTCCGACAAGATCGGAAGCCTGCCAGACCATTATCTTCTCCAACATGACGAAACCCCGTCCAGATCGAAGCGGGAAACCGACGAACGTCACACCAAGAAACTTGCAGATGACCATCGGGTAAAAAAAAGGAAAACTTTTCAATCAAAAAATCATCTCTGCACTTTTCTGATTACCTGTGGTTCAATTTTAAAGGTTATATTTTCTAATTTTAATTGACAGGGTGTCGTAAATTATTTGTTTGAAGCTCAGTTTATCTGCGTTACTATTGGAAATTTTGGTGGTTATATCGGACAATCGAAAACGGGCGCAGGGAGTACCTTAGACTCTTTGTCACAGTAACATAATCACGCTGAAATACAAAATGTTTTCAAGTATTTTTTACTATATTTCAGCGCCACACCAACGCTCTCGAATAATAGGCCTATATTAGAAAAGAGACACAGTTATTAACGTGTTTGACTCAAAACTTATGCGCGGATTAGGAGAGGGATTTCGGTCGATCCCTCCTGCTCTGAGCAAAAACAAAAAAAGGAAAAAAGAAAAATGGAGAAAATGGTAACAAAAAACAAATAAAATAAGTGACCAATACCATTGTTAACGATGCATGCCATGTATAATGTTTCATCATTGTTTCCGCTTGTCCGCAAAAATGAAACAATAAAAAAAATCGCCGCTCTTGGAAAATTCCTGGATCTGCCCCTGAAACCATTTTAGTGTTTTGAGGTTTATTCTCACTCAAAAGGTGTTGTGGTTCCAACAACAAGAAGCCAAACGTCGAACTAAACGCAATGTGGATAAACGATTCTTGAGATCAACCGACTTCAACGACCCGCTCTATGAGGAGGAGTGGTATCTGGTAAGAAAGTCACGAGACCTTTCATGAAATTACAATCGCATAATTTGACTGGAGAAATCTCAACGAATTACGTTTTGACAGGAAACGCTTTTCATAAGGTATTTTACTTCATTGTCTGTTTTTAATGCTTGTTGTCAAGAAGTTGTGGTGTTTATTACGTGACATTTAGTTCACCAGTAAAAATTGTTCAAGATTGCTCACAAAAGACAAAGCAAGGATTTTCCTTTTTATATAATGACTTTTAGAATGGCGATTATAAGGAACAGAGGGGTATGCAACCGGACATGAACGTGAGACAGCTGTGGGAGAAAGGAATTACTGGAAAAGGTGTGGTCGTGTCCATTGTCGACGACGGTGAGCCTTATTATGGATCCAACTACAGGAATACGTAAATTAACAAAATTGATAACAAAACTGTAGCTGTTAGCTAATGAAATGTCTGAAATGGGGCTGGTATAGGTGGTGATCGCGCATGGAATGTGGCGCAAGGAAAGATCTATTTATGGATACCTGCGTCAGCTCAGAGAAATAAGATGTGATTCAATTTTCGGTTCGTAACGAAATAAATCGATCAGGTTTGAATCGGACGGCTCGACATGTCACATTTCTTGCTATTTTTTTTTGGGGGGGGTGGTTTGGTTTAGTTTGGCTTAGTTAGGTTCTGTGTGGTTTGGTTTGGCTTGGATAGGTTTGGTTTAGTTAGGTTTGGTTTGGCTTGGTTGGATTTGGTTTGGCTTGGTAGACCCGTAGGCTGGGGGGGGTCAGGGGGTTCGAACACCCCCCCCCGTTCCGCTCGTTGATGTGTGTTTTTATTTGTTTTTTTTTCTGATAACTATATAATTTTAATAGACTATAATTTTCAGAATGTAAGTCGCGGTTTATACATTGATTCTCACGTAGAAAATATCTCTGCGGTTTATAATGAACTGTGGGCGGGTTACACGGCAACATTTGAAGAATGAAATCAGTCACTAAACGCTGCGCCATGCCTGCAACGCAACCCAGGCCGCCGCTGCGCGCCGCGGCCGGCCAGCCACGCGTACCAGCGGCGCAGCGTTCCGGGTGCGGGGACAAGGCAGTCATATTTTCATTGGCTGCCGCTTACATTGGCTCTACTTACGTGTTGGAAATGAAGTAAACCAGTCCAGAAAGACTGAATAGTCTTGTAAATGCCCTGTAGGCCTAAGTACAGTTCACACCTCACCGTTTTGTGGTATGTCTTTACGTTTTTGTCTTTTACGGTTGTGTAATCCATGTTGTTTATCATTTTACTGGTCTTAAAAAGAACAGCTGCATGGCCAACCCAGCATGGACACTAATCCAGCCCACTAAAATTGGTATTTTCGAGCACTCGAGAAAGTTTAGACGTAATAAAATCACTCGTTCGTGTGCTACCTCACGTTGCAATATTGAAGAAGTTAGGTTTGGTTTGGCTTGGTTAGGTTTGGCTTGGTTAGGTTTGGTTTGGCTTGGTTAGGTTTGGTTTAGTTAGGTTTGGTTTGGCTTAGTTAGGTTTGGTTTAGTTAGGTTTGGTTTTGGCTTGGTTAGGTTTGGTTTGGCTTGATTTGGTTTAGTTTGGCTATGTTAAGTTTGGTTTAGTTAGGTTTGGTTTGGCTTGGTTAGGTTTGGCTTGGTTAGGTTTGGTCTGGCTTAGTTAGGTTTGGCTTGGTTAGGTTTGGTTTGGCCNTTTGGTTTGGTTGGTTTGGTTTGGTTTGGTTTGATTTGGTTAGGTTTGGCTTGGTTAGGTTTGGTTTAGTTAGGTTTGGTTTGGTTAGGTTTGGCTTGGTTAGGTTTGGTTTGGTTTGGTTAGGTTTGATTTGTTAGGTTTGGTTTGGCTTGGTTAGGTTTGGTTTGGTTTTGCTTGGTTAGGTTTGGTTTAGTTAGGTTTGGTTTGGCTTTGTTAGGTTTAGTTTAGTTAGGTTTGGTTTGGCTTGGTTAGGTTGGGTTTGGCTTGGTTTTTGAAAAGGGGTGACGTGGAGGTTACTCCCTACCCAAGGACGATTGCATCATTTACTGCGAATGTTGACTTTACACAATGAGCAGAATTTTTATACTTCAATTAAACTACGAGGGTTGCTCCATTTCCATAGATCAATATTTACTTTTGTCTCATACAGCTGTTTTAATTTACACCACAGTACAATGTTTGGACAATTTAAAGCACCGAGGAAATGGTTTCGTTTTCAAATGACCGTGTGCCATTAAGTCAGAGCAGGTGAATTTTGTATTCATGGCGAAGTCCAATAGGTCATTCTAAGTGCTGAAATTATGTGGCAAGGCGGCAAGGTCGATAATTTGATGGTGGTGTTGTTAGTGGAAATAATGGTGGTTATGTCCCTTTGTGTTTTCTTTGCAATGAAGAATTGAATATGTAAGGCCCCAATTGCCGTGGTCGTTAAAAAGGGGGATGAAACTTTATACAGTAGATGTACTCTGTTTTCAAGATGTATTTTTGCGTTGGGGAGATGTTAATTATATATAACAGGATTTGCCCTTACCCAGTCCCACCCGAGTAAGCTTGTAAGGTTTTTTTCGCAAGCTCTCGGACAGGCACTGAGCATACAGTGCTTATTAATATACGTTGGGTAAGGGCAAAACCTGTTATATATAATTAGATGTACTCTGATTTCTACCCATTTTGTCTTTAAAATTATGATCTGTTTGCAACTTATGTTTGACTACTTTCAAGGGCCAAATTGTGGTTTTTGCCTTGAGCAGAAACACCCCCATCAGTTGAAAATAGCCATGGTGGTGGGGTATTTTGTTGGTAGCGATGCCGCCACGACATCGCATCCCTATCAAACGGTTGCTAGGAAAATCACGCCCTCTCTCGGTCATGCTTTGGACCCATCGTACGCTGATACATGTATTTTATTCTAGGACTGGAAGTAGCCCATTCGGACATCGCCAAGAACTATGATCCTCTAGCAAGCTGGAACTTTAAGGAGAAACGAAACGACCCAACACCTCCCAAGAGCACCTACAATCATAATGGGTAATAGTATCCCTTGCTCACACACCCTTCAGTATACACAGTGTGGAATGGGTTGACCAGTTGACAGTCCCTGTCCACGCCCTCACACGTTCGAGCAGAAAATAATATCGCCAACTTCCCTTCACATTAAGTTCGTTAATTAATAACAACTGTCAGCCAAGTGAGGAAAGGGTTTTTAAATTGTCAAATTGTCAAGTGGGAAAGATTAATTGAATGCTCAGATTTCAAAATCCGAATCTGGGAATTAATTCTTCGTCACATTGTCGTGGAATCGTTAAAATAGCAAAGGGCCTATATTTCTGTTCTAGCCACGGCACACGCTGTGCCGGTGAAGTGGCCATGGTTGCTGACAACGGAAAGTGTGGTGTTGGCATCGCCTACGAGGCTAATATTGGAGGTAAGTGCCTCCAACAACTCTGGTGCATCAGTACTTGACTTCCAGTCACAATGGATACATGACATGAGACAATATTGGTGCATATAATTTTTTTTTGGCAATTGCGGTATCTGTTTCGCCAGGCATACGCATATTGGAAGGGAAAATAACTGACGCTGTGGAAAGCGCGTCGTTGTCTTATAACCTGGACCACATCGACATCTTTAGCTCCAGTTGGGGACCGACCGACGACGGCATGACGACAGATGGCCCTGGACCACTCACCAAAAAAGCACTAGAAGAGGGCATCAAACGGGTGAGTGACGTCAGTATTACGGTATATTGACACTGTCCCACACATCAGTGCAAAGTGTGCTCTTTCAATCCAACCGATCCGACTACCCACCGCTACTTATAAGTGAGGCTTGTTCTAGCCTTCTGCTTGCAAATTTTCGTGACACTGACTAGCCTCACTTGTAACTTTGCCTACTGCATCATAAAAAATATATTAGCATCACATTTCTTGCAAGCTATTTTGCTGCACAGGCCTCACTTATGAAAAGGCGTGGGTACTTAGACCGTGTGTTCAATCCATGACTCTGTCCAATTTCTGCAGTAAAGACGTTAAGATCGTCTGCATGATCGTGCCGCATATAGATCCAGCCGAAAGTCAAAATGCAAAATTTAAAAACAAACACCACAAAGGAGGTTGGTGTAAATAGAGGGTACATGGTTCCAACATCGTGAATTTGTCAACTTGAATCGTCTATGAAGTGAAACGATGAAATTGGAGCAGAGATCGAAATAGGAGGGATTAATAAACGTTCATATCTGTGAACTGAATCAAACTGATGTTGAAATTAGGGAATGGTAAGCTTGAAGAACTCTGTGCAGGAGCTTGCCACATCGCCACGGTGTCTTTATCATTTGGCAGTATTGCTTAATTAAGACGCTGTGGCGGTGTCATAAGCTTCTGCGTCGAACTCTCTTCAATCCCAAGTCCCCAAAAAGATAACTCACCGATCGACTTCGATGACGGGACCCTTAACGACTTTCTGTGCTCCGATTAATGTTGCTTGAGGAAGGGCCCAAGAAGAACAAGAGCTTCGATAAACACTTGTGTCAAGATGTGATAAAATTTCAGTCTTCTTCATCGATCGGTGGAGCGGAACACGTTCCAGTTTTGATAGAGAATGACAATTTGGGCAGATAGGCTCCTGCTGCTCTGTGTAAGATTGTTGTAGACTTACGAGGACTTGCTAAAAATCTGATGGAAAAAAAATGAATAAAACAGGGCAGGAACAGCAAGGGCGTCCTCTACGCCTGGGCGTCGGGCAACGGTGGGTCCGAAGACAACTGCAACTGTGACGCGTACTCGAGCAGCATTTACACCATCGCTACGTCCAGCGTGTCCGAGACCGGCCAGAAGACATTGTGAGTCCGTCGGGTGGCGGGGCATGCAATGATTTGTAAAACCGGGTACGAGGTGGCCCTGGTGCTAGTATCATCTACATGCGGTGTTGGTGTTGCTTGGATCGGTGGCCGGGTCCTCTGACCGGGGTTATTCTTTCTCGATGAGATTTCTCTCGGGATCCTCGTAGTTCTAGCCTTTCTTGTTTTCTTTCCGTCTGTCTTCCTTCTTTCTTCGGTAATAGATCATTATTTTGCATGAAATTATGAGTGAAGTTATTCTCTGCTCGCTTTTGGTGTTTAACGAGGCAGGGCCGTTACGTCACTCTGCTTAGAAAATGTTCAAAATCAACCGTCGTGTGATTCGCTTCATTTTTGGCACGCGCTGTTACAATACCGAACCCGCACACCGTAGCCTATCCACAGTGGTCGACCTAAAGCAGACATGCTCCATCTTTCCAATCCCATTTTGATATTTTTTACTCCATTTTCATCATTTCTCTTTCACTTTAATTGTGTCATTGCTTATGCCAAGTGTGCCTCAAACCATTTCCATCAAACACTTGTCTTCACATTTTTATTTCAGTTGAAGTTTTCAAGGCTCGTCATTCGTGTGAAGCGAAGATAAATCTCCTCACTTTCCAGACATTGCTTCACGATTATCGTCATTACGACCCTTGATGTCATGGTAAAAAGCGTCGTTATCATTGCTCCCTCTTCCATTAACCACACCATTCCATCTTCTCTCTTTCCTCCGTCATCTAAACTGTAGTGACAGCAGAACCAAATGCCATTGTATTTCTGTATATTTCCCATTTTTTTCCCTTAGTTACGGCGAGACCTGCTCATCCATCCTAACGACTTCGTACAGCAGTGGATCTGGGAAGGCACGTGGCGTCGTCAGTGCCTCATTGCACAATCAGTGTACCAATGATCACGGCGGTACCTCAGCATCAGCACCCATGACGGCAGGGGTGCTTGCCTTACTGCTGCAAGCAAAGTAAGCTGTCTAGGAAAAAATGAAAAATGAAGGGGCTCAGATGCAAAACACCTTTTGAGAAAATCAGCTTAGAAAAACTAAGCGACTTTTGTGCTCAAATTGGGATTTTTACCTCATCTCGAGGCCCCTTTGAAATTTCAATTCAAAACGACTCGAAATCGTTCAGTAGAAAAAGTAATAAGACTTTTTCCACCGAGATTTTCTGAGATTTTTCCGCTCTGTGAATGTGCCTTCGTCGCTTTCACCTTTAAACACTTCCCGAATTATACTGGAATAAAAGGAAAATTAAGTACCCATAGTCCTTGGTTATTGGCTATTTGGATAGATCAGTATGATCTTGCCAAGCTACCTGACGCATTGCACTTCGGTCAAAGTCTCATGACTACAGCCAGCCGCCAAGAACACTTGTAGTCGATTTATAAATAGAACACCGAACACCTACATTTCGCAAATCGCAGAAAGTCTTTACAGGCGTCTCTAATAGCGACATGTGGTTTGGAGGATAGGGTGTATGAACAGGACATGTGGTGAGAAACTGAATTATGAAACATTGTGGAATCACGTGAAGGGATTATCATTTGTAATTGTTTTGTCGCCAATATGGGCACGGTTGAGGCGAAGCACGGCCCGACAGGTGACTGGCGATAATGCTCGTTATATTAATATTTGAATGTTTGCAGTACAAATATTTTGTTATAATTTTGTTGTTTCGTGACGCAGATTTATGGATAACCCCAAACTGGAACTTGTGTGGAGTGAAGAAACAGATGTCATATCTAAGTGCTAACTGACTTCGATTATGGTCACTGTGTTCAATTGAATTTAGTTGAATAACTCGCTGAATTTTGGGATGCAATACAAATTGATTAAAAAGTCCTTTGTGTAGTTCTTATTCCTCCCGGTTCTGATGCATTGTGTACTGAAGTCGAAAATTACGGAAGAAATATCGAATATGTTTCCATCCTGTTCGATTTTCTCTTCAAGCATTAATCTACACGTTGATCATCTACAGTGTGAGACTTAAGTATTGTCTTCGACTTGAATGAGAACGCACGTGAAAACAAACTATTTCGTATTGTCGTCCGTTTATCGTGAAATTGTTTATTACCCCTTTTTGCAGCCCCGATGTAACTTGGCGCGATGCCCAACACATCATTGTCCAGACTTCCAACACTAGACTCTTACGAGAAGCCGAGGGAGTGGAATGGCGCCGTAACGCGGCCGGTCACGTGTTCAGCGACTACTTCGGATTCGGGCTGTTGGATGCCGAGGCTATGGTCGATCTCGCCAACCCCGAGAGTTGGATGTCAGTTCCCGAAAAGAGTGTCTGTACGATCAAAGCCGGACCCTCGTTCACGGAAAGGTGACTGGTATAACCCATGCTACTGACTGGCTCACTTAGTTTAGAAATTGAAACCTAAATAGCAAAGAGAAGATCGGCCGTTGCATTCAAGAGAATCAATAAACAACATTACAGTATTTAAAAATAGATAAAGACACAAACATATTATGAATTGTACACGGCTACACTTTATTCAACAGTTTTTGAGAGAGGTAACGATTTCATGACTTATTAACAGAAAACTCACGCGCAACCAACCAATCAAGCTAGATATAGTGACGGACGGATGTGAGGGAACCAGCGATGAAGTCACTTACCTAGAGCACGTGATTTTTTCAGTGTCCATCGACTACAGTCGCCGCGGGGCTCTCAATGTACACCTTACCTCTCCATCCGGTATGTAAAGATCAAATCACAATACTTAACCATAAAAAATGTGACTGAACCCCCCAAATGTGGCTGCAGCTAAGTAAGAAATCATGCGCTGGCCTCTAGTAGACAGTTGCAACCACTCCCCATGGACGCCGGGGACGGTGTCCGTTGCCCCCTGTCGCATGCAACAAGTAATAATTCGCACAAGACGAATAGCGTAAAACTGTGTATAATAATTCAGATTTGACTTTTGAAATACTTTGTTATTGAAAAAAAAATCATAACCTTTGTAAATATAAACAGTCTTAGCTCCAGATAAAAAGAATTGCCTATAATAGGATTTGCCTTTAGGGATCTGCCCCCCCCCCACGTGAATCATCTTTCAATCTTGAATGAAGGAACCAAGACGAAGCTATTGACTGAGCGCCGTGAGGACTCCTCAGATGAGAGTATGGACAACTTCCCTCTGATGTCTGTGCAACTTTGGGGAGAGCAAGCGGCAATTGGAGACGGAGTCTGGAAACTCGACATCTTTGACTCGGTATTCAAAACCCAACAGCATGACAGCATGAAACCATTTTTGACTCAGATTAAATTGTCTTTTTGACCATTTTCGGATTATATACGATTTTTGATTTCCTTTTTCTTTGTCACAGACTTTGGAAGACATTAGCGTCGGACACAACGGTTACCTACGAGACTGGAGGCTTGAACTTCACGGGACTAAGGAACTACCGAAGTACGTGAATTCAGCCAGGGGACCGTAGCTGTGAAAGTAACTCGCTGGTGCACGGAATGGACCTTCTCCAGAAACTGAGATTGAGATACTAACTGAGAACAGAGACCCAAATCATTTACTTTCTTACAATAGAAAGTAGGTTTGCGGTAGCACCATGGACGTATCTCTTTTGTGAGTATTTGCGGTTCTGAAAAGAACCAGTTCTTTTCAGAACCGCAAATACTCACAAAAGAACCAGTTCTTTTCAGAACCGCAAATACTCACAAAAGAGATACGTCCATGGTGCTACCGCAAACCTACTTTCTATTGTACCTATTCACCATGCAAACCTTCAAGACTTATTTACTTTCATCTCCTTTTTTGCCCATCACTCGAGAACACGAGCCTTACATGGGATGTGTTAAGATCAACCCAAGCGTTTTGTTTCATCATTTATTTGTTAAAATATTCATTTGTGTTTTTTTCTGAATTTGGAATGTTATGTCATGATTTTTCCCGCCCAAAGCAGTGATAACAAATCAGCCACATCCTGTTGTGCAGCCACTCACTTGCCAGTCCAAACTATTTTTCTGTATGAGTTGTAGTAGCCTACATCATGCCTACATAGGCTACGAGATAATGATTTCCTCCAAATGATGCCTCTATTCGAGTTTAAAATGTACAGCATCGAGAAGTCAATATTATATCTTTCCTACAACAGGGAAACTGCTATACGAAGGCATTATAATGAGAACAATAGGCGTTGGTCGATGGCAGGGGAAGATGTTTTAAATGCAAGAAGTTTCAAACGAGTATATTCATAATATTTATTTTTCTATATTGCCAAGTATTTTGGAATATAATAAGTATATTATGCTCACTTTTGACCGAATCTGTCGAAAAACAAGTCGACACGTGTTTCCTCTGGGTCTAAATTTGGAGAAGTTGAACTTTCCTTGCAGTGATACGATGCACATATGATTAAAATTGGACTTATATACAGTGTCTGTCAGTACGGAGGCCTATGAGGGCCATATGTAAAAAACTTTTGTGATCCTATCTCGTCGGGGGTAGTTACTACTATCTCGCCGCGACGACTTATCACTCGCCGCTGCAAGATACTCTTTCAACGGTTTAACTCGCTGGAGAGAGGTAATAACTCGAAAAAAAATGCAAGTGGCTTTTATATGCTTCCGTACTGTCAGTGAGTGTCGTAAATTTGTGCCGGAAATGGGGATGACTCCCCAGACATAGAATTTTGAAAACCGGGGGCCGTGGGTGCTGATACCGTACGACACTATGACGGGGGAAATGTTCATGATCATACAGATGTTCATCTGTATTATGTACCGATGTGGCGGTCTCAGCTGTCTCCTGGTCTTAGCGGCCGGTCCCCTTACCAAATATGGTAAAAATACGTCATGCCATCTCTCCACACAACAACGGGAAAGTCGTTTTAAGCGGCGTGCTGAGCAGTGCAGCCCATGCATACTTCACGTTGTACGTGACGTGTGCTGTACATAGTCTTACACCAAAGATAATAACACCGTTTATAGTACCTTGCAAGTTAGTCATGCGGACATCTCAGCACGGAAGACCAACGAGACCGTGCTTGTGTCGTGCTTAAATGTCCGGCTACGTCAGGGGGACCAGTGAGACCGGGAGACAGCTGAGACCGCCACACCCGGCGGTATAGACCTTTTCACCGACGTGACTAAATGTAAAACCCACCACCACTAGTGGACCGCCTTGGCCACGATGATCGCATATGTTCCTATGGGCAGCTTCAACCACGTGCAAGCGCACGTGCCAACGCTGCATGTTTGACTTGTTTATCTTTAATAGGTAGATTACCATCACAACACTATGCACTCATTACCATCACTAAACATCATACCTCCAGCACGATCGTGACATCACTGGAAAAGGGTCTATTACATTCCCGAGGAATCTTACATTATGGCTTTTTAAAATTTGTTCTCCCTTTTTAGTGCTTGTGAATACATTTTGAATGTTGGGAAATTGGATCAATTTTTCACAATTGGCCTTACTTTTTTCTCACCACGAAACGGTGTGGGAATGACTCAATAGCTGACACTCTCGGTCAAAAAGTGGGGGATGTAAGTATACGTATACCCATCCCTCGGGATTTACGCTTATGCTGCTAGCTTAGTTGAATGCAGAATTGAAGCAAATGAAAGGCTATTTCAGTGCTCATTCCAGAAACTTACATTCAGGAATACGGGTCCAGTGCAATCACAGTGCAATAAAAGTCACAGAATTGGAATCGATATGTGTATGAAAAATGTGTATCCTTTGCTACAACTTGTTCAGTCTTCTCGCCCAAGCTACGTACGAAGTTTACAGAAGATAGATCATCGGTGAAATGAGATTTATTCCATGTATCCGACTTCGTGCTTTCGTCGTGTCCAGAGAATACAAAAGTGATTTATTATTTTCCGGCCAAAACCATTTGTTAAATTGATATACACGGAGGGTATATGTGCCGGTCGGTAGTTTGGTTTCCTGCCCACAGATTCAACACCATTCCCGGAGTGAGACGAAAATAACGATAAATGGGATCAATATGTGTGTTTTTGTGAGTTACAGTGCTCTGAAAATGACGGTGGTGTTATTTTGAAATTGGACTCAACATTTTAATAGGGCGAGTGAGCCCTCTTGGACGAAATTAAGCTTTCGTTTGAGCAATTTTAAATGAAAAAAGAGCTACATTAACCGGAAAACCTACATTCCAAGTAACACGGGCGAACCTATAAATGTTCGTTTTAGCCTCATCCAACGCAACGCAAGCACGGACACGGAATACCCTCCAGTTGCCATGGCGTTAAGTAGTCACGCCCCCCAACTTTATACGTCACTATAGCCCTCTCCTTCCAATGCATCCTCCCACTCAATGAACACCTCGCAATTCAAAAGCTAGAGGGTGCAGTTCCATTCAATAATTCCTGCTGACTTCATTTCCACAAAATGTGCCATCATACAGTTCCTTTATTTAAAGGAGATTGTTTTGCCGGCAAATGGAGGAATTGTGGAAATACAGGCCAGGGACAACTCTTTGGGTTAAGGGGGCTCCCATCCCCGGGGAGGGCACTGAGTGAGGAACAAAAATGGTCCTGAGTGCCGAGAGAGTAGAAGAAAGTTGGGAGCCGCCTTGGGAACTATCCCTGTTCTGGGAGTAAGTTTCTTTTGTGTACATAATTGGAACTTTGGCTGACAAGAAATTTAAAGACTAGGGCAAGACAATAATTTAATTTTTGTTTGAGAAACTCTAGTAATTAATGTAGGCTTGCGAGAATTCAGCCCTGAACTTTGTTGATTATACTGTTTTAGTCGGGACATGAATTAGTTCACTGCACAATTCCTCCACGAATCTGCTTCAGGGTGTTATCCGTATCAAAAGAACTGTTTGCGTAAGTATATAATTGGAACTAGCAGTACTACAGGGCTAACAATGAGTGCAAGTATTTTTAAAAATATATTATTAATGCATCATTATCACATTGGGCACACAAAACAATATATACACAACTAAAGACAAGATGACCGGAGCTGAAAAATCGAACCTAATGATTGCCAACAGGCAAACAGCCCCCAAATCTTATGAATATTGGTTGGGGATTTTTATTGGTCATAGAAAACTAAGCTTAACCTCTCTTAAGAGCATTTGTACACGATGGTTCTGGTTCAAGGGAGGGTCGTTTTTGAGGGGTTGCTCATCATTTGTTATCTACATGACTTGAGTGTTGGATAAAGACAGTCATCGCCTGTATATTATTTCTTCAATTCAATAAAATCTTGAATTTTACTGCAACAACTCATAATATATAATTATACAGTCTCCCGTGTGACAATCAAGTCTTGTTCAAAACTGTGGCCTACAACCACAGGGCTTTACGTAATGGTTGGTAAGATTGCGCAACCCTTCATTGACCAACTGCTTGGGTTATCAGAGTGATTTTACTGCTTTCATCTATATGTCTTATGTTATCCTCTGATTTTATTTATTCATTTTTATTTACTTTTTCCTTTTGTCACCTGTTTATCTTTTCACTCTTAAGCGAAATCCCGCTTGCACTTTCACTTAATGCTCTTTAATCAAGCACCGTACCCTGAAAAAAATATACCAGTGCCCGATCTCCCTCTTCGGTAATAAAGTTGTTTTAGCGCCTTGGGATGTGAAAATTTATTCAATCAGTAGTCCATTGCCTAATTTAATCACTTCACATTTCTGAAGTGAACAACACTCCATTGCGATTTTGCATTGTCATGCTTATTTTTCTGCCAAAGTAATAATTTAAAGAACACAATCAAATCAGAGGAGGTACGAAAAAGTTTGGAACGGATATACACAACGCCCTCTTTTGTCATAATTTCAATAATTATTTGATGCTGTGAAGGGCTGTTTTCCAATACTCAACTTCGGCTCCGTCTAAGGCTTCAACTGTTTTTTTAACTAGCTAACGTTGAAGCTGTAAGCGCCGTAGTTAGTTTAATAGTGCCACAAAACATCGAATAAGATGCAAGAGAGTCAGAGATTACAGTAATTCAACTTAATTTAAACGATTCAGGCTCACAATCGGCGATTGGTTTTGGGAACGAAGCCACAAACGGAGCCCAAGTCGAGTATTGGAAAAGGGCCTGATTTCATTCATGTCATTAGGCCTGTACCCATTTCCCTGTACTGTCTTCTTATGCGTTTCAGGGCACAACAGGATCCGGGAACCAGTCCGAAAAAAAACACACAGACAAGCTAAGCTTTGGCGCACTACAGTTAGTGTTGTAGCTCCAGTAAAAAAATCAGTGCATTGCGATCGATTTGTAACAGTTTACAATTAAATGACGTCGTGATTCGCGCTTTAATAAAATTATGCCAAAGCACTTCAAGGTAGAAAGGCTTTCAACTGTTTTGCTGCAAGAGAATATGTCGTAAAGTAGTGTAACTAGACTGCGAGTGTGTTACATGAGCACGGTGAGAAATTATTATTACAGGTTGCCATGGTTACCAAGGTATCCCTGCTGTTTGTAGCCTTTGTTTAGATCTTACGGTACTTTATTACTTCACTGAGAGAACTAATGATCACAAAGAAGAACTATCCTTGGGAAAGATGTGCAGCATCCCGACACTGTAGACGTTGGCCTAATCCACTTCCATGGCCAGATTGAAGTTGATGGCCTTGGGCCTATAGTCTAGTTCAATAGTTGTGTAGCCTAGGCGGTCCACAATCCACATAGACTAGCCCTAGTACTATATTTTAGGCCTAGGCATGCTAGGCCTACTTTAGATTTTCGAAGTAGGCAAATATTTTTCAAGCCCCACTCCCAGTCCTCATTTTTATCTCGACATTTTAGCAATGACTAACCACCTTCACTGCATTTATAACCGATGGAGGCAGGATTTAATATTCTTTTCTCATTCTTAACATAGTTTTACTTAGCTTTTATTTATGCCCGTTTAATATTAAATGTAACTAACCTCAAAAAAGACAAAAATTGCTTAACTTGGTGACTTAAGAAATCGCTATGCGTGTGCCCATGCAATTTTTTTTTTGCTAAGCACAGCAATGTTGTTTTTTGCTAACCATTCATGAAGCACAACTGAATCAAATTTGCTCAACTGTAAGCAAAGTGAAATTGAGCCCTGGGGTTGTGCTCAAAATCAGAAATTTGGCAATTGCCAAATTTTCAACATAGGCGGAGTTTTCCTTGGAGATTGAATCGATGAGTGATTCCGATTTATATGCATCTTCATAAATGCCTCTGTTTAGATGTGAGCATCGGCCCAACAGTTGTTTCAACCCGCCATCTCTGATAATGGCCCGATACCCAGGAGGTGGACAGTTACCCCCCATCCACTGGGACGACAGGGACAGCCCAAGCCACCCCCGTCCCTTGGCCGGCAACAAACAGGTGTATTTTGGTAGTCACGGGTCGCCGCTGTTTGACGACAGCCCCCACAGCGCTATCGTGTCCAGGGCAGTGCTGCTGGAGCAGGACTTTGCCAACAATTTGTCCCAGGGTCAGGGCGGGTCAGTGTTGTGGCAGGAGAGAAACGCCCAAGCCGTCTTGCAAGACTACATTCACACCGTGACGATGGCCATCAAGAAGATCAGTAAAGAAATGGAGGTGAGTAAATCTGTATCAATCAAAACGTATGCAAATTTGAAAGGATGCAATGAAATGGGTTCTGAATAATGGAAAAGATTAAGACCCTGCACCATCCTTTCTTTTTTCATCTCCTGAAGCACAGTGATTTACCTCCTCAACCAAAAATGAAAAGGTTTGTGTGATATTTCTTCACCTTGTCACTGTTCTTTGTACAGGCTATCGAAGAACAACTCCGTAACAAAGAACGAGCAACTGAACTCACAACCAACTCCCTGAAAAACCTGGAACTACAGCACGTAGGCTCCATCTCTGATCTGAGACAGAGAGTGGGCAGGTAGGCTGTTCCTTCCAACCTCTTGAGGACATCTTGGAGAGGAATATTTCTGACTTAGATCAAATCCAACAAGAGAATCGTCTGGAGAAACGTTATCAGTGCACAGTTCAGATTGGCTCATTCACTCAACAAGCAACGAGCCATGTAGTTTGTGTATGAGTGTGGGACAATGGTGTCAAATTTGATAGGAATAAAGACTTCTTGTCTTGACTTTGGCAATTCTAGCATCACTTCTGAATGTGTTACTGAGTTGGCGATTTGACAGTGAGGTTTTTAAAGATCATGTGATGCATCGTGTGTTGTAATCATCAGGTTTTAAAAATTGACAGTGCATTACATATGATCTAGAAAATCGGTTGGAATTTTAAACTGGTTCTTTTTTTCAGAGTTCAAAAACAGATAAGTTGTAGGGTATGTCACGTAACTTTTCAGTGGTTTTTTTTTCGGAATCAGGTGCGATGTATCCATTGCCAAGCTGTCCGGAGATTCACGTAGGACATCAGAATCTTTGGCAGCCATCAACAAACAGGTGCAAGATCAAAGTATACAGCACGGGAAGACAGTTAGTGACTTAGAAATAAAGGTGAGAAATAGCTAAACAAATGAAGGCCAAGTGCAGGAACATTGCGAAGCCATAGGAAGATAATCCTCTGAGTTCCGAACTGATTTGGAACTTTTTTGGGTTGGGGGATTAGGAAGGAGAATGGGGTGAAATTTAATAATTGACTTTTGTTGCTACATCGTCATAATGCTAATAAATTTGTTGTTTACATAATTTAATAGAGCCTGACATATACTTATCTTCTAACGTC
The DNA here is from genome assembly GCF_001949145.1 of Acanthaster planci. The sequence continues at coordinate 2,462,252 of NW_019091361.1, forward strand.
TTATCTTAACGTCTGGGCTATACTGTCTCAAGTCCTGCACAGATCTCTACAACCTACTGGTGAATTTTGGGCGTGTTTGTTTCACGCCGATCTTGATTTCGATCACTTAATCCAATGCCGATGCTCCATGCATTACGTGGGTTTGGGTGTCAGTGAACCAACGGCAGATCACTGATCTCGATCTAGATCCGTGTGAAACAAACAGGCATGTGGAAGGATCTACTCAGCAATGCGGACAAAGTTATTCACAAGTTATAAGCCAGATTGCAATGCACTCTCCATTGGCACACATTCCTTCCTCAGATTTCTAGACTTGAGACGCAGCTGGCCAAGAGCACCTCTGACCAGCACTCGCAAGTCGGCTCGATCGAGACCGAGTCCAAGCACCAGGTGACGCTCTTGGAGACCAAGACCATGAACCGGTTGGAGGAACTGCAGAGGACACTAGATACCCTGCAGATGAAGCGGGACTCGGACTGGCAGCTGATGGAGAGAAGTCTGACAACAACAGTGGAGTCTACAATTAGCAAGAGGGACAGAAAGCAGGTGAGTGTTGCATCAGAGAATCTTTGCCACTCCCCCCACAGCATTTGTTTGCTGGGAACTTGCCTAAATCCTCCAAAATCTCAAAGAGACTGATGCAAAATACTGCATATTGGCCAGGGTGGGATTTGTAGGGCTGTGTGGCCCAGTGGGTTATGGCTTGTATCTTGCAATTGTGGGGCTGCATTCAAATCTTATGCTTAGGTCCAGTTCTCTGGTTTCTGGGTCCAGTGCATTGAGAATACTACATCCACATTACTGAAATGTGCTGTATAAACACTTGTTATTCTTGCCGTGTGAAAACAAAAATGAAAGGTCTGAAAGGTTGAGTGTGTATCATTGCTACCTAGGCTGCTTGCTGTTCCAAGTAATGTAATATACTGAGTGAAACCACTTTGTTCTCCATGCTTTTGACTCAAAATGTCTGACAGTGACACAATTTATAGATGTGCTTAATGCTACCTTTTTACATAGTACTGAAGGTTACCAAACTTTTTAAGGACCTCCTTACACCCCAAATAAATGTAAATGGCATTATACTCTAGATTTTTAGGTAAACATGTTAGGAATAATCTCTCTGTGTTTTTCTGAATACTTCAGGAACTTTTTGAGCAGAAGATATTGAACCGTCTGGAAGACATGGAAAAGAAACTCATGCTGCAGGAGGGAACCATCCGCACCATGTCGGACGAGTTGCACGCCCTGCTGGGCGACAAAATCAAGAAACTTGAAGCGCGACTCCAGCAGCGGCAGGAGGCGCTGCAAGGGGAGGTGAAGCGAGACCTGGAGGAGATGGGGGAACAGAACGAGAGCGGATTCAAGCGGGTCAAGGACAGCATGGCCACCATGCGGATAGTGCTGGAGGGCAAGCAACAACTCCTGGCCGAGAACCTTCAGAAGCAGGTGGCCAACGTGAAGAAGCTAGTGGTACTCACGTAACAAAAGTGCCTGTCCTGACTGTCCTCATTGCCTTGTATCGGCTACTGCGCCTGGCACGGGGCGTTTTTTGGCGTCCCTCGGAAATCTGGTCTGGAAAGGAATTTCTACTGCCGAGAGAAAATGGGCATGGATGTGGCATAGCCTACCACAGGTTGGGTGCCACTTTGTGGTTGGTTGATTGACTGACCAATCACAAGCCCTTTATAATCTGGCCGCCATGCTAAAGTACCCCCCCTCATTGATGGCAAGGAGAGATGTACGGCCAACAATCAAATGCCATGTGCTTTGTGCCAGCACCTATGTGACAACACTATGGGTTTGCACAGTTCTGCATTGCCCTTTTAAGTATTTCATTGGGAACTTGTTATGTAACACTTTTGCCGACCTTAAATATAAAAATTGATTTCTTACTTGTAATCCCTGGAGCTACATTATGGCTAGTCAATGGTGGGGTATTTGTGGAATCGGTACAGGATTGTGGGTAACCTAAGGTGCAGCCAGTTTGTACTTTTGCTGTGCCTTTCAATTTCGGTTAATTTCAACCTTTTAACAAGTTGTTTTGGGCTGTTTTCTTTAAATTTTTTTTGTTACCCATGGTCAAGGTTTGGTTATAGCTTTGAAAGTAGAAAGTGGAAAACATCTACATATCAAGCTTTAATGTATTGTAGCGATTTTGCTGAAGTTTATTTGGTCGTGTTTTTGTGCCTGGTAAAAACGGTGTCCCCTCATCGGACCTCAATCAGAAAAACGTACAATTCACCAAGTGTATTTCCAAAGACACACAACAGCTCTTCTTGTGAGAGACAGTGAACAACTTATAAAAGATATCAGTTTAATAGTGTTATCCTCACCTTTTCCAAACAGTTCTGGTAATGTACCCACAACAAATCAGACTTTCACCAAAAACTTATATCTGATTGACCTGTTGACATTGTTTTCAGTGCTTATGTTGTGGCAATTTAACCTCAGACAGTTGCAGAACAGAGGGAAACTGAAAACATAAAGAACCCCAGGTTTAAATTATTAACTTTACTCTTTGTAACAACTCTGAGTGAACTCGTTTTCACTTAGCAAATGATATTTGAAGTTCTTTTCAACCTTACACCAAAGTTCTCGATAGGCAGTTGTTAAACTTTCTTATTACATGTACATGTGTAAAAAGTAAAATGTACCAGACTGCTTGTAGTTGGCATTGAACAGCTCGATGTCTTACATAACTGCGTCTTGTATATAATGTATATAATTTTCAATTATCCTCATGCATCTCTTTGTTAATAACTCATTACAAATAAGGATCAAGAGCTATGCATTTTTACATCTCTCAAAAAGATCTCTAAGTTATTGAACCTGTGCATAACTTACTTTCATAAAATTTTTAACAGGTTTCGGTTTTTGTCATTTTTAGTCAGAAACCATCTCATGAGACTGGTATTCCTGATTCATGGTATCTCAGTCATTTGCCTTATTGTTTAGTCCTCTGCTCATTTCAGTGGTGCCTAATCAACAAGAAGGAAATCACCTGTGATCATAT